>JBBDGP010003733.1:0-172912 GCA_037952835.1 Lithobates septentrionalis
TGGCTCTCTCTTTTTCCCTTTTGCACTCTCGTTGGCTCTCTTTTCCCTTTTGCACTCTCGTTGGCTCTCTTTTCCCTTTTGCACTCTCGTTGGCTCTCTTTTCCCTTTTGCACTCTCGTTGGCTCTCTTTTCCCTTTTGCACTCTCGTTGGCTCTCTTTTCCCTTTTGCACTCTCGTTGGCTCTCTTTCCCTTTTGCACTCTCGTTGGCTCTCTTTTCCCGTTTGCACTCTCGTTGGCTCTCTTTCCCTTTTGCACTCTCGTTGGCTCTCTTTCCCTTTTGCACTCTCGTTGGCTCTCTTTCCCTTTTGCACTCTCGTTGGCTCTCTTTCCCCTTTTGCACTCTCGTTGGCTCCTTTCCCTCTCGTTGCTCTCTTTCCCCTTTTGCACTCTCGTTGGCTCTCTTTTCCCTTTTGCACTCTCGTTGGCTCTCTTTTCCCTTTTGCACTCTCGTTGGCTCTCTTTTCCCTTTTGCACTCTCGTTGGCTCTCTTTCCCTTTTGCACTCTCGTTGGCTCTCTTTCCCCTTTTGCACTCTCGTTGGCTCTCTTTCCCCTTTTGCACTCTCGTTGGCTCTCTTTTCCCTTTTGCACTCTCGTTGGCTCTCTTTTCCCTTTTGCACTCTCGTTGCCTCTCTTTTCCCTTTTGCACTCTCGTTGGCTCTCTTTCCCTTTTGCACTCTCGTTGGCTCTCTTTCCCTTTTGCACTCTCGTTGGCTCTCTTTCCCCTCTCGTTGGCTCTCTTTCCCCTTTTGCACCCTCGTTGACTCTCTTTGCCCTTTTGCACCCTCGTTGGCTCTCTTTGCCCTTTTGCACCCTCGTTGGCTCTCTTTCCCCTTTTGCACCCTCGTTGGCTCTCTTTCCCCTTTTGCACTCTCGTTGGCTCTCTTTCCCCTCTCGTTGGCTCTCTTTCCCCTTTTGCACTCTCGTTGGCTCTCTTTCCCCTTTTGCACTCTCGTTGGCTCTCTTTCCCCTTTTGCACTCTCGTTGGCTCTCTTTCCCCTTTTGCACCCTCGTTGGCTCTCTTTCCCCTTTTGCACCCTCGTTGGCTCTCTTTCCCCTTTTGCACCCTCGTTGGCTCTCTTTCCCCTTTTGCACCCTCGTTGGCTCTCTTTCCCCTTTTGCACCCTCGTTGGCTCTCTTTCCCCTTTTGCACCCTCGTTGGCTCTCTTTCCCCTTTTGCACCCTCGTTGGCTCTCTTTCCCCTTTTGCACCCTCGTTGGCTCTCTTTCCCCTTTTGCACCCTCGTTGGCTCTCTTTCCCCTTTTGCACCCTCGTTGGCTCTCTTTCCCCTTTTGCATCCTCGATGGCTCTTTTCCCCTTTTGCACCCTCGTTGGCTCTCTTCCCTTTTCTTTTCCTCTCTCCTCCCCTTTTGCACTATTCTTCACTTCCTTTTCTTTCAGTCATTCAAAATTAGCTTTTTTTAGGCAGGACCAAATCTTGTTTTTTTTTTCCTGTTATATATATTTTGTGATTGCAATCTATACTTCTTTTTTCTGTTTTTTTTTTCTTTTCAGGCATTCCTTGAACAATACCCAGCTGTGAACAACAGTCTGCTGGTGGATTAAATGCTCACCATCCATCCGTTTGTCAGAGCACTTACTCCCTTCTTGCCCGGACCCCTGTTTAATCGTGTGATGGGTGTGGTGTTTGTGCACAAAGAGCTGCCCCTGCCTGTGAAATAAATACGTTTTGTGTAATTCAGACTCTGTTATTTTCCGATCGACTAACTGTTAAGGGTGTAGATTTAAAAAAAAAAAAGTGTCCCTTTAAGGCTGCATTCACACCTGAGTGTTTTGAGCTCATAAAACGCCTGAAAAAAACCCAACAAGCAAAATCCCATTCATTTCAATGGCACCTGTTCACATCTGAGCGTTTTGTCACCTGACGCAAAACACCTGAAAAAACGCCCTAAGCTCAAAAAAGAACATGCGCTTCTTTGGGGCAGATTACAGATGTTTTTCTGCCTTTTACATGGGTGACCTGAACAAAATCGCGGTAAAAACCGCAACAAAAACGCGCGACTTTGAAACGCTCAGGTGTGAATGCAGCCTAAGCCTCGGTTCACACAGGGGCGGCACGACTTGCAGGTCGCCTCACCGAGGCGACCTGCACACGACTTCTACGGCGACTTGCAAAACGACTTCTGTATAGAAGTCTATGCAAGTCGCCCCCAAAGTAGTACAGGAACCTTTTTCTAAGTCGGAGTGACTTGCGTCGCTCCTATTAGAACGGTTCCATTGTACAAAATGGGAGGCGACTTGTCAGGCGGCTAGGTCGCCTGACAAGTCGCCCCTGTGTGAACCGGCACTAAGGGTTTACCACAGTATAAAGCCTACCTGCTAAGTAGTTCAGTTTTTTTATCCATCAGTAGCTGTACTGCACCAGTCCTCCCCATTCCCTTGTGTCTGCAATCTGGTGATCCTGGAACACACCTGCTGGTGATCCTGGAACACACCTGCTGGTGATCCTGGAACACACCTGCTGGTGATCCTGGAACACACCTGCTGGTGATGTTGGAACATCCAACTTGAAAGGGGTGCTTGATGATGATAGAAAAACAAATGCCGGTTATAAAACATTTCTCAAGTTCCCTAATCCGATTCAGACCTACCCTGAAAGCCTTAATGTTATTAAGGCAAAAAGCAGAGTCAAATTACATAGCACAGACTTAATGAAGTCGATTCCTGCTGCCTTCTGCTAATCCTTATATAGAAGTGTGATTGTGTCTGCAGGGAATTGCAAGAAATAAGGTTAATTTGGTGAACCTTCTAACACAACTGTTGGGGTTGCTGGAGAGCATTGGTTAGATTCACATGAGTGTCTGGAGGCAGAAGCCCCTAAAAATTCTGCAGATTCTCGACAGTGGTTGTAAATGCTGCCTGCACAGGCTGTGTGCGACCAATGGCGGCTGTCAGATTTGTACAAATCAATGGCCAGTGGCACCCAGTGGTGGTGGGTCCATAAGGGGCACAGGGGAACTGCCCCCCCCCCCCCCCACCCAAGTTAAAAAAAATTTAGAATGATTTATTTTAAAATAAATGATATGACTATGTGTGTGCAGTGCACTGTGCGGGGCACTGGACTAACAGGTGTCTATTAGGTCTGCCAATTTTTAACAAGCACATGATAAGAGCCTGAGGCTCTAATTGGTTTGTTATAAGTTGTCCTCTAGGGCGCAGAGCACTGCGCCCCAAACCCTCCCACTTTTGATCTTAACGAATCCAAATTCGCCATCGCGTCACTTACAGTTTCCGGCTTCTCGTCCCGGCCAGTCAGGAGACTGAAGATTTGGAACACGGAAGCCGCCGGGTATCAGGGGAGCCGTAACAGCCCAGGCTGGAGGCTCCTTTTTGCAGGTAAGGACCTGGATGGGTTTGTTTGCGCCCCCCCCCCCCCCAGAATTTTTTATCATCAGCCACCACTGGTGCCACCGCTGTTGGCATGTAACCGCTCATTGGTTACATGCAAGTAAAGACCCTGGGCGCGGTGTGTATCTAGGGGTTGTGTTTCTGCAGCGTTCTGCCCACAGCCAATTGGTCAGTTTGTATGCAGCCATCGCAAAGAGTGTTGCCGCACCCAGAGGTGGCGTTTAGCCTCCTCTGAACGCCGCAAATTATGTGTATCCATGCGCTCATGTGAGTACTGAGTACCTGTGTTGCCAGGAATTGCTCTTTAACCACTTGACTTCCGGAAGATTTACCCCCCTTCCTGACCAGGCCATTTTTTGCGATACGACACTGCGTTAATTTAACTGGCAACGGTCGTGCAATGCTGTACCCAAATAAAATTGTATGCCTTTCTTTTCCCCACAAATAGAGCTTTATTTTGGTGGTATTTCATCACCTCTGCGGTTTTTATTTTTTGCGCTATAAACAAAATGAGGGCGTCAATTTTGAAAAGAAACAACTATTTTTTACTTTTTGCTATAATAAACATCCCCAAAAAATATATAAAAAATTCTTCCTCAGTTTAGGCCAATATGTATTCTTGTACATATTTTTGGTAAAAATAATCGCAATAAGCGTATATTGATTGGTTTGCGCAAAAGTTATAGTGTTTACAAAATAGGGGATAGATTTATGGCATTTTTATAATTTTTTTTATTTAATTTTTTTAACTAGTAATAGCGGCGATCTGCGATTTTTAGCAGGACTGCGATATTGCGGCGGACAGATCGGACACTTTTGACACTTTTTTTTTGGGGACCAGTGACATTTATACAGCGATCAGTGCTATAAAAATGCACTGATTACTGTATAAATGTCACTGGCAGGGAAGGGGTTAACACTTTGGGGCGATCAAGGGGTTAAATGTGTTCCCTGGGAGGTGTTTCTAACTGTATAGGGGCTGGAAAAAGCAAAAAATACTCTTGTCCACAGGTGTATCGGCTAAAAAGTCCCAAGGGTTCAAGGAGGACTATGGATTTTGGCCTTGCTGCTCTCAAGGATGGGATTGTCCTAGTGTTAAATGAAAAGAAGAAAAAGAGCGCACCAGCCTAGTGCATTATCCTTGACAGATTTATTAATTAAAAACAAGATAAAAACTACTCTGATGAAGAAGGGTAACCTTCGAAACGCGTTAGCCAGCAGTAGTCCGTATGCCTCCTTCCTGGGACCTGGAGAACTGCTACCACTGGAATATCTGCCTCTGTGCCATATACCATGCGATTTTTTTTTCTTCGACCTTTGTGAGTAGTTTTTATCTTGTTTTTAATTAATAAATCTGTCAAGGATAATGCACTAGGCTGGTGCGCTCTTTTTCTTCTTTTCATTTTGTATAGGGGCTGGGGCTGACTGGAGGAGGAGAGAGATCACTGTTCCTAATCACTAGGAACAGACGATCACTCTCAGCTCTCCTGTCAGAATGGGGATCCGCCGTGTTTACACTGGCAAATCCTTGTTCTGCCTCTGTGTGGAGCGGTCGCGGGTGGCTGGCGGACATCGGGCCCATCGGCCACCCGCACGGGCTCTGGGGGCCGCGGGCTGCTATATCTACTACACGAAGCGACGTGCAATGATGGCGATTCGCGTAATAGCACCAACCTGCCGCAGTACAACTGCAGCGGCTGGTCTTTAAGTGGTTAACTGACAATTGCGCGGTCGTGTGACACTGTACCCAAATAAAATTTTATGCCTCCCCCCCCCCCCCCCCCCCCCCCCCACAAATAGAGCTTTAAATTTCTTTTGGTGGTATTTGATTGCCTCTACATTTTTTATTTTTTTGCGCTATAAACAAAAAAAAAAAGCGGAAATTTTTGAAAAAAAATTGTATTTTTTGCTTTCTGCTATAAAACACATCCAATAAAAAAAAAATTAAAAATCAAATTTCCTTATAAATTAAGGCCAATATGTATTCTGCTACATATTTTTGGTAAGCAAAATCCCAATAAGTGTATATTGATTGGTTTGCGCAAAAGTTATCGCGTCTACAAACTATGGGATATATTTATTAATTTATTTATTTTATTTTTTTTTAGTAATAGTGTCGATCAGCGACTTATAGCGCGAGAGAGAGCACCGCCATTTGAGTGCAGTATTACAAATAATTCAATGGCAACAAAGAATATGTACACTCAGAGTAAATCAGGGTTCATCCGCTCTGTATGGAGGACATGCTGTGGCGTGTGGGGGTGTCAGAAGGTTTCTTTTATCTAATATACATTAACGAATGAATGGATTAGATCTTACAGAATAATTGAGTTGAATATATAGAGAGAGAGCTAGATATATATCTTCTAGTTATGGAAAAAGTGAAATCATATAGATTTTTATACTTGTAGAAGTATACATATTACAGAAGGAAGAATGTACCAAATGATTCTGCGCTGCCCTAAAAACATAAACAAGCAGCTAACACGGCCAACAGGATACATGCCAAATAGAAAGGAAACAAAATAAGTGTAGCGCTAAAAAAGTTTAAAATGTCCAACATAAAGACAAAAATGATCCAAAGGTTCTAAGTGCACATTAGAGGAAGGTCCTCCATATATGTATGTATATGTATGACGTCGTCTAAGAGGACGAAACGCGTCGGGTAGGACCCCACTGCCGCCATATACTTACAGCGCTGGTTTTAAAAGATTTACATGTGAGTGTATTTCTCATTTTTTAATAAATTTCATATCTGTTTTATGGATTTACACTATGTGGCCTTTCCTTTTTCCTCCCCATTCATCACCACCGTCATTTGGTTTCTAACATCAATCTGAGGGACATACCAGTCCATGGCTCATCCCAAGATCACCACCCCTCTGGATCACCTACAGCCACTTACCACCTAAGCCTGTTTTGACCCAACTTGGCATATGTCTCTTTGGGTCCATTAGATCCGGTAAGCCTCTTCATTGTCGGTGGTGGTGTGTCTGTCTTCACTCCAGATGCTATGCACTTATTGATTTGCTCCTTGTATGAAGTCACATAACTTCTGAGGATTACCTACTACTAGGATCCATACATATATGGAGGAACTTCCTCTAATGTGCACTTAGAACTTTATGATCATTTTTGTCTTTATGTTGGACATTTTAAACTTTTTTAGCGCTACACTTATTTTGTTTCCAGAAGTATACATATTGTTATAAGCTCATAACCATTTCTTTGGAGAGCTCACATATGGCAATAATTAGGAATCTTGTGTTGGTTTTCCTTCACCTTCCCCCATCTGTGAGAAGGAAGGATTCACATTTCTTAAGATGTAAAAGTTCATGTTGTAGTTAAGATTATAAGTCCGTTATACTGCAATATTTCTTGATTAGGAGATTAATAAGAACGTTGGGCTTTCTTGTAATATTCTAAATATACACATACAGTGGAACCTTGGTTAACGAGTAACGCGGTTAACGAGCGTTTTGAAAGACAAGCAACTTTTTATAAAAAAAATCCTGACTCGGTTTGTTAGTGCTGTCTCGCAAAACGAGCAGAATTCAAGCTAATGTGGTGTGCAGTACCACATTTGACCAGAGGTGCGGGGGCGCCGGTGACACTCGGAACGGTTCGGAGCTGTTCGGAAATACTCAGTTCCCAAGTGTTTCCGAGTTCAGCCGAGCTGTCCCCGAGTATTTCAGAGGCTCTCCGGCGCCCCCCCCCCACATCTGGCCACATGCGGTATTGCATGCAATAGAAGTCAATGTAGGACTAATTATCTTCATTCCTATTGAATTTTATGGGGAAACTCGCTTTGATATGCGAGTGCTTTGGATTACAAGCATTCTCCTGGAACGGATTATGCTCGTAATCCAAGGTTCAACTGTATATGTATGTATATATAATTTTGATTTAGGATGTTAAATGGTTTCACACACAGTTTTTGCCAACTCCTCAGGAATGTGAAAGCAACTCCCATCATTACGTGGATAAGCCCGCGGTTTTCTGTAGAACAAGAAAGCCCAGAGAAACTTTAAGCCCAGGTTAACACCTATGCGAATTAGATGTGCGTTTCCCCGCAACTAATTCGCATAGCGGGAGAATGTGACGGGCTCCCTATGGAGCCGGTTCACATATCTCCGGGGCGGCTGCGGAGCGCACTGCCCAAAAATGCTGCGCGTCTTTAGCTCCGTTTCAGGGCCGAATTCAGGCGTAGAGTCGGTCCTGATTCGTCCCTGAAACGGGGAACAGGGACGCACGGCGCTCCTGTGCGATCCGCAGCGTGTTATAGTGTGAACCCGGCCTAAACCAGCCCTTTCAAAGATAAAGTGGGATGTCAGATTTTTAAGAGTAAAAACTAGTAACAGAAGACAGAAAGGCAGATTTTGCTGCAGACACACAACACGGGACATTGAAGAAAGCTGCCACATACACACATCTGATTCTATCTTCATCTTAAGAATATAATATACCATCAATGTTATTTTTACATTCTAAATTTTGATATTCTTGTAATATTTTGCTATTTTTATTAAATCAATTTTTGAGTTTTTACACAAGAACTGAACGGACTTTCTTGGAACTTTCCTCATCAATATGAATTATTGAAATATCGATATTAATACCATAAAATAGATATTTCAGCAGTGTCCCTCTGGTCGTGGTCGTGGCTGGTGGCCCCCAGCACTTCCTAGTCCATAGGCGTATGCGGGAGGACGCCGCTGACGTCACTACTGGGTGTTAAATGGAGCCGGGACGTGCGCACGTTCGGAGCATGCACGCTCCTTCCTCAGGCATTCTTTGTTGCCATTAAATTATTTTTAATACTGCACTCAGATGGCGCTGCTTTCTCTCTCCTTGCCACTAATACAGTCATTAGTGCTACAAAAATATGCACTGTGGCTGTACTAATGACCCCGGCTGGGAAGAAGTTAATATCAGGGG
The DNA here is from genome assembly GCA_037952835.1 of Lithobates septentrionalis. Taxonomy (NCBI): domain Eukaryota; kingdom Metazoa; phylum Chordata; class Amphibia; order Anura; family Ranidae; genus Lithobates; species Lithobates septentrionalis. The sequence goes on from JBBDGP010003733.1 coordinate 8,307, forward strand.
CGATCAAAGGGGTTAACCGTGTGCCTAGCCAGTGTTTGTGTACTGTGTGGGCGCGTTGCTTTTACTAGGGGAAGGCCATGCCTTTCCCACTGCCAGAACGGCGTTCTGCCTTGTTTACATCGCCGTTCCGGCTCTCTGCCTAATGATCGGCGATTGCCAGCGGATATCGAGTCTGCGGTACCAGCAGATCGGCTTCCACTGTGTATAATTATAGCAGGAGCAGGCCGCCGGCAGCGCGCTTGCGCGTACCAGACGCTGGAGTGCTGGATCACATACTAGGTAGATGATCCGGCTCAGGAGAACGCGCCTTGCCGCCGTATATGTAAGTTATGTGGTCGGCAAGCGGTTAAAGCGGAACTACGCTGTTTAATTCATTTTTAATATTCAAAGCAAACTCACAGGTCCATCCATGACTCCATGCTTTATTTTGTTGAGAAATCACTTTGCAAATCCCCCCCCCCCCCCCCCTTAGCATTTCGGGCTGCGGCTATCTTGAGTAAGGGCAGATGATTCATGTAGCATTTACTTCCTGTAATCCATCTGCCCTTAGATCAGGCATGCATGCATGCAGGAGAGTGTGCTTAGCTAAGAAAGCCCCCCCCCCCCCTTGAAGACTCCTGGGGTGTATGGCATCATTTGTCTAGGCAAGAAACCAGGAAGTAACTTAAGGAATAAAAAAAACAACAAGTAAATATAATATACCTTTCTATCTATTTACTAATGCTAGCAGCATGAGGATTAAAAATAGTCAATGTTGATTGAGAGAGTGACGTTCCACTTTGAGGCACCCGTTTCAGCAGACTGGGTCCTCAATGCAGGGGTTTGGCGTCTGGTGACCATTTGTTCTTAGCCTATGGAATAAGAAGGGGGAGGAGGGATGGAAACAAAGTTTGTGTACTTTAATAACATTTGTCTTATTACAAAGATCCCTTCAACCAGCAATGGATTAAGGCAGAATGGGGCCCTAGACAAGATAGCAGCTTTACCCCCCCCCATCGCCTTCAATTTACATTGATGAGGATAGCACAGAGAAGCTGCCCCCATTTCATGGTCTGTATTGGTCCGGCCCTATCGGACATCAACTGCCTGCAGGTGACGGCAGCCGCACAGCTTTGATAATTGCACTATCCTCTGGTTTACTGCAGGGGCAAAAGGGTTTTTGCTGGGCCCCAAAGCCCGGTACACACGATGAGATTATCGGACGAATGATCGTCTGTTTTTTTTTTTTGCATGCTAATCTCAGATCGAATCTGATGAGTTTACTAAATTCACGAAAATTCTCGTACGCCAGAATAAAAATTTGGAAGTGATGTCATGTGTTGTAATGCATTTTCGAATGACAGCTGTACTGATTTGAACGAAAATCGTAACGATCAAATAATATCGAATGAACTGTCCTGATCGGCTCTCGAAAAGCTCTGTACTAACGATCAGATTATGGTACGATCGCTCCAAAATCTGTATTTTCGTACAATTTTCTGATCGTGTGTACCGGGCTTTAGACCCCTTTCACACTGAAGCGCTGCTAAAACAGCCGCTAAAGCGCCGGTCGTTTTTGTGGTGCTTTAGAAGCGCTTTTTTTTTTTTTTAAGGTCACGTGATAACGACCTCCCCCGCTGAGTTCTGTTCTGGCAGGGGAACGTCCAACCCCCCCCCCCCCCCCCCCACCAGGACACTGATCAGCGCTCTCTGCCATTTGCTGAGAGTGCTGATCGGGAGTTGGTCGGGTACTGGTCTTCGGAGACAGCCAGACCGACACACACACGGGAAGAATGTCGGCTGGTTGATTTATTTTAATTTTTTTTTTGAACCGGCAAAAGTCTCCCGACATTCTGCCCGTGTGTACGGGGCTTTAGTGTCATTTCTGTCTGCTGCTTCCTTCTTCTGCTATCAGCATAAGTCACTTCTGACATGTTTTTCTGACTCCAAGAGAAAAAATGTGACAGGGGAGGGGCTTCCAGCTGATTGACAGCCTCACTTCTGTTCCTTTGCCCTGTGTGAAGGGGGGGGGGGGGTTTCCTGTCGCATCATGGCAGCATACACGTTGGGTTGTGACTCCGCCTCCACAACCTGATAGGACCACATAGCTATAAATTAGAGAGTAGACACCTGCCCCAGTATTCTCTTATTTTTCCTCACCTGTCAGGACCGCACGGATCAGCACCCCCTTACCGCTTCGCCCCAGCCAGGTTCTAGCCTCTCCTGGGTGGAAGTCCTTCTTGTACAGCCTCTAAACGAGCTAAATGGAAGGAGCCCCACTCTGGTGATCTCAGGGGCATTCTCTCATCTCATCAGCTGTCTGACCACAATATAAGCCTTAAACAGGCTTGCTGGAGGAATGGCCAGGGAAGCTTCAATGTGGCCTCATGAAATAAGCCTTAAACAGGCTTAGTTGTGTGCAGCGGTCTCCCCCCCCCCCCCTCTTTCCCCCTCTCCTACCAGTACCTCTGCCCATCTGCTGGGCTCTGTGGTTCTCCAAATCTGCTGTCCGGAGCGCCGAGCGTTCTCGGCGTCCTCGCACATGCGCGGTGCGTCGTTTGGGCACCTCTGGGCCGCTTTCCAGCTTCCAAGATGGCGCCGGGTGTCCCGCGGCGCTACTGCGCATGCGCGAGCGTCCGACGCTGATGGCGGCGGATTTAAAAGCCCAGCAGTAGCTGTATTTGCTGCTGCTGGTTGTCTGTGCATGACAGATCGTTTTGGACTTCAAAAGCGCTCTACAAAGGTAGGTGGCCTTCCTCTACTCTGCCTTTAAGTCAGGATTCCTGCTCCCTCTGCATAGCGCTGTTTATCTTTTCTCCCTGCAGGTTTCCTGTCCGCTTTTTCTCCATGGAGACCGCTGCCCCAGCAGATCACCGTCAGCCTATTAGGTAAGGGGGGGGAAGACACTGGAACTTTCGCCTAGGCTACATTTTTCCACCGACCCCACTGATAGCCAAGTTCCTTCTGAGGCTCAAACACTCAACAGCTCTAGTACTGGCTGTGATTCCCTTTTGGCCACGGAGGCCTTGGTTCACCACCCTCCTGCAACTGAGCACAGCGGATCCACTTCCACTCCCGGTGACAACGGATCTACTAACCCAGGGCCAGCTACTACATCCGAATCCAGAGAGATTGCACCTAGCGGCCTGGAGACTGAAAGGTCTAGGTTCCTAGATCAAGGATGTTCTCAGAAGGTAGTCGATACCCTGCTTCAAGCCAGGAAATCCTCCACGAATAGCACCTACGAGAAGATCTGGGGAAAGTTCTCTTCCTTTACTCAGGAACAAGGTTGGGACCCTTCTTCCCCATCAGCAATACAAGTGCTTGAGTTCCTCCAGTCAGGTCTAGACAAAGGCCTTAGGTCTAGCACCCTGAAAGTCCAAGTCTCTGCCATCTCTGCTTTGACAGGGGTTAGGTGGGCACTTAACCCTCTGGTGGTGCAATTTCAAAGAGCCTGCCTGAAGCTAAGACCGCCCAGGAAACCTTCATTTCCAACATGGGACCTATCAACTGTCCTAGAGGTTTTATCCGGAGAACCATTCTCCCCACTTGAGGATACCTCCCTCTGGGACCTGACTCTAAAGGTATCATTCCTAATTGCCATCACATCAGCGAAGAGGGTCTCAGAAATGCAAGCCTTGCTGATCAAAGAACCGTATCTGAGGGTTTACCCAGACAGACTAACCCTGAAGCCTTCAGACAGGTTTATCCCAAAAGTCTCCTCTTCGTTCCACTTTAACCAGGAGATTGACCTCCCGGCTTTGATCACGGATCAGGGCGTCCCTCATCCCCTGGATGTCAAGGGCAACATTCTGCATTACCTTTCGGTAACCAAGCCATTCAGAAAATGCGAGAACCTTTTAGTCATCCCACATGGGTTCAGGAAGGGCCAGGCGGCTTCTGCCCGTACCATCGCCTCATGGCTCGTGAAAGCTATCAAGAAGGCCTACTCCTTAAGCACCTTGCAGATTCCGGGAGATCTAAGAGCGCATTCCACCAGGGCAATGGCTACTTCATGGGCAGCTTACTGTAAAGTTTCAGCGGAAACCATTTGTAGAGCGGCCACTTGGTCTTCGAGGAACACCTTCATTTCTCATTATAGAATAGACGCTGCACGCTTAGCAGCAGTTGAATTTGGGAGGGCCGTTATACAGGCCAATTCTTCTGTTTCTTGTCAATAAATTTTGATTTTGCATTCCCACCCAGTTTGGCGAGTTACTCCCCAACGTGTATGCTGCCATGATGCGACAGGAAAACGGAAAATTGTATACTCACCTTTCCGTAATTTTCCTTTCCTGTCGCATCTTCATGGCAGCATACAATCACCCACCCTCTGAGGTGACATGTGTATATATTTACAGAGAATACTGGGGCAGGTGTCTACTCTCTAATTTATAGCTATGTGGTCCTATCAGGTTGTGGAGGCGGAGTCACAACCCAACGTGTATGCTGCCATGAAGATGCGACAGGAAAGGAAAATTACGGAAAGGTGAGTATACAATTTTCCGTTTTCTTCCCTCCAATCAGCTCTCAGGCTCGATTCACATCTATGCATGTTGCTTTTGAGCGTTTCTGCAGTGTTTTTTGTGGTGCTTGCCACGTTTTTGAGCAGCGTTTTTGCCACGTTTTGCGTTTTTTTTTTTTTTTTTTTTTTTTTTTTTTTTTTTAGACAGTCTAAAAAAAAAAAAAAAAAAAACGCAAAACGCGTCAAAAACGCTGTAAAAACGCTGCACTTGATGCTGGTCCATTGAATTCTATTACATGCAAAACGCTGCATTTTGCATGAAAAAAAGTTCCTGACCCTTTCCAAAAACGCAGAGGTACAAAAAGGCATTGATGTGATCATGTTCCATAGGAACTCATGTTAAAAATTCCTATGCATTTCTGCAAAATGCATCAAAAAACACGCCTAGTGTGAATGGAGCCTCAGAGTTATTCTCACTGAGCTCTGCAGTGTGTAAGTTGAGTTTTTTTTCCTAACAGCTCAGACAAGCTTTATAAACTTTGCATTTTGTACAGATCTAGAGAAGAGAAGACCGCAGCTCTTCTGCGGTCTTCTCTTCTCTACACCTGTTCAAAATGTGGAATTTATAAAGCTTGTCTGAGTTGTCAGAACAAAAGGGGTTGGAAACCTGAACAGGTACAACTTCTGTGGGAGGATTTGTTTAATCTCTGTGTATCACCTGGGGGGCAGTCACTTCACTGGGTATATGTAAAGGTTTACAACCACTTCATTATTTTCAATTATTTTGTGAATTACAATATTTTGCGATTGGGTTTCATTGGATACAATAAAATTATGATTAACAAATAATTAAAATTAATAATTTTATTGTAATTTTATAATTTTTAAAATTTTTTTTTTAATTAAGGAAAAATGTTTATTGAACAAAAAAGAAAAACAGCATGTAACAGACATACAGTGTTCTATATAACAGAGCGGTCCCATAAATAGTGTGAATATACTGAGCATGTACACACTGCAGCTGTACAATCCGTATCCACCAAGTAGTATTATTATTATTATTATTATTCAGGATTTATATAGCGCCAACAGTTTACGCAGCGCTTTACAATATAAAAGGGAGACAATACAGTTATAATACAATACAATAGGATTAAGAGGGCCCTGCTCAGAAGAGCTTACAATCTAATAGGGTGGGGCAACAGGTATAATAATAACCAGGAGCCCCGACAGACCAAATTTAAATGGCACAATCTTATTCATTTTAATTTTGTATCTTTGGTGATCAGGTGATCTGCTTTAATGCAGGAAAATAACAAATTGGCAGGAGAAAGCTGTGAAAATTTGTATCCTCCTTTTTATTTTACAAAATGTTTATTTTATCTGATCTCTAATTTTTTTTTTTTTTTTGGGTGCCCATTCAGAATAGACACGCTGTTGATTCACAGGAATGCCAGGGGGTTTAAAAAAAAAAAAAAACTGTTTAGAATTTCACTGCAAGGATGAAATGGTAATTCCTTCCAGGATCCAAAATTAGATTTTTTTTTTTCCTCCCCGGACCAATTTCCTGCTGGTCTCCTGCCAGATGAATGATGTCAGCAGTTGTAGATCCATATCTTCAAGTGCTCAGACACAGCAGATTGCACAGATCCCTACTAGTGTGAAAAGCAGGATTAACCTGTGCATTGCTAATAGAAGGCCTTACAGACTACAGGTGTATAGGGAGCTCTATGGCCTTTTTTGGTCCGGATATGTGAATGTCATCAGCTTAAAGCGTTTGTTACCCCCAACACTTCATATTCCTGATATTTGCCTGCTGTACCGTGTACTTGTATGAGAAGGTCTCCTGTTCTCTTTGTATCGCTTCCTTTATGTGAACTCCCCGGTGTTCCTGGCAGTTCCTCTGCTTTATTATACAAAAATTGACCACAATAAGCAGGAGAGCACAGCGTGGTCAGTTCTCTAGCTATGCTGGGAACTCAGTGTACTCTCCTCCAATGATCAGTCCTGACATGCCCCCCCCCCCCGCTGCACAGCCATTCACTGGGAAGCTCAGTGTACTCTCCTCCAATAATCAGACTTGTCCTGACACGCCCCCCCCCCCCCCCGCTGCACAGCCATTCACTGGGAAGCTCAGTGTGCTTCTCCTCCTCCTGAGAACAAAGGGAATGTGATCACTTATAAAAAAGGGGAAAACAAAAGTATCTATAATGTTTTTTTTTCTATCTATACAAAAATGTTTTGTCTTTCATTTTCATTTTAAAGTGAATCAATTGTTTTACAAGGTGATCGTTTACAATCACTTTAACAAATTCACCTCCCTGAGTTAAAGCAGAACTAATGGCACTGTGTCCATCAGTGCAGCCTCATCAGTGCCGTGCCCATCAGTGCCCCATCAGTGCCCGTCAGCGCAGCCTCATCAGTGCACAGCAGTGCAGCCTCATCAGTGCCCCATCAGCGCCGCCTCATCAATGTCCATCAGTGCAGCCCCATCAGTGCCTTGCCCTCAGTGCCCATTAGTGCAGCCTCATCAGCGCACAGCAGTGCAGCCTCATCAGTGCCCCATCAGTGCCCATCAGCGCAGCCTCATCAGTGCCCCATCAGTGCCCGTCAGCGCAGCCTCATCAGTGCACAGCAGTGCAGCCTCATCAGTGCCCCATCAGCGCGGCCTCATCAGTGTCCATCAGTGCAGCCTCATCAGTGCCTCGCCCTCAGTTCCCATCAGTGCAGCCTCATCAGTGCCTCGCCCTCAGTTCCCATCAGTGCAGCCTCTTCAGCGCACAGCAGTGCAGCCTCGTCAGTGCACATCAGTGGAGAAAAATTACCTGTTTGCAAAATTTTATAACAAACTATGAAAAATATTTTGTTTTTTCAAAATTTTCAATCTTTTTTCGTTTGTTTAGCAAAAAATAAAAAACCCAATGGTGATTAAATACCACCAAAAGAAAGCACTATGTGTGTGAAAAAAATTATACAAATTTCATATGGGTGCAGTGTTGCATGACCGCGCAATTGTCATTCAAAATGTGACAGCGCTGAAAGCTAAAAATTGGCCTGGGCAGGAAGGGGGCGAAAGTGCCCGGTAAGTAAGTGGTTAAAGTGGTCTTAAAAGGGCTTAAAGTAGAACTGTAGGCAAAACTTTTTCTGGGTGCCCCCTTGGCAGCATACCTATGACAAGCTCCATCTTGGCTCCTCCCTCAGGATCAGTGAATATTATAAAAGAATAGGACTAGAGCACCCCCAGCAGCTTCCATCTGGTCTCAGCCTTTCCTGGATGCAGTTCCTTGGCCCGGGCTGCTAAACGCGCTGAAAAGCAAGGGAGTCCCTTCTGAGGGTCTCTTGGGACATGCAGCGTGTCCCCTAACCAGGGGCATTAGTTCTGCTTATGAGGATGAGGCTTCAGCTCGTGGGGCAATGGAGGGAGCAGCTATCTCTTATTCCTTTTTTTTCTTTTTCTGTAGGTTTGCTTGGTTCCCGTTCCCTGTTTTTTTTCTCATGTTCTGGTTGAGTCTGTGTGCCCCCCCCCCCCATATGCCATACCATTAGTGTAGCGTTGTGTATAGGGGCAGCGCACGCCTCGCGCCATCTTTTCTATACCTGCCCAGCGACATTCTGCGCATGCGCGATCATCCGTGACGCTCGGCGCTTTGGAGCTGGGTGGGTCCTGGCGCCGCCGGTCGGCGCATGGGCGGTCCGTTCGAAAGCCGCGCAGCCGTCTTGGAAATGGAAAAAACATCCCATTTTTTTAGCCACTAAGTTCAAGGTGTGTTTAATAGGGGCATGTTTTTTTTCCTATCCACTATTTATTGATCCTAGGAGCCTCAGTAGGGTGGCCTGCTTTCCCTTGGCAGTTTCCACTCTGAGAGCTCCTGGAGTTTGGAAAAGTTTTCCAAAGGTGAGCAAAATCTTTTTTTTTTTTTAAAAAAGAGAAGGGGTAAAGGGGATGGGGGTAGATTAAGGGCCACTCTGGTTCCTTTAAAAATATATATAGGACTTCAGGGCATCATGAGGACTCAAGCCCCAGCCCGGATAGATCTTCCAGGTCTAGACACCGTCCAAGTGGGGGAAAATCATCCTCAAAGAGAAAACGATCTTCTCATTCCCAACGCCCAAGGTCCGCAAGGTGTCAAGCCTGTGGCGCCACCCCACTACCAGGCAAACTAGTCGGCAAAAGCTGCTTCAGAGAATATGCAGCTGACAGGGAATCTGAAGGTCAATAAGTGACCGACTTGCTGAAAAAGGCAGTGAAGGACTCTCTTGCGGAATTAATGTCCGCGGTCCCAACACAGCAGATACAGTCACCACCTCAGGAGGAAAATGAAAACCTTTCTCTCCCCGGCCCTTCTACGGTGGAGCCCCCTCATGCCGGCCGCGTTGCCTCTACTAAACAGATGGAGGGAAATGTCCAGTCGGATGAGTCCTCAGATGATCCAGAGACCTCAGGGTTCAGCTTTTCCCTAGTAGTACAGCCTTATGTTCAGGCAGTGAAGCTGGCTATCGGCTGGAAGGAGGCCGACGCTCCTTCAAGTCGAAAAGCTATTTTCCCTTTCTAAAAAAGCAAGTGTTCTTTTTTTCCCTTGATGGATGATATCAGAGGTGTCATCGAAGAGAAATAAAATAAGACAGAAAAGAGATTTCCAATTAATCGGTTGTCAAAGCTGTATCCCCCAGCCGAATCAGATTCCGCTCTGCTGTATGGCCCACCAACGGTAGTGCGTCTGACGAAGAACATCGCGCTTCCTATGGACGATTCAGCTTCATTTAAAGATCCTTTAGATAGAAGGATAGATATGGCTCTGAAGAAAGCCTATAAGATGGCTGGAAATGCATGTAAGCCAGCAATAGCTTTGACCTCTGTGTCCAATGCTGTGCGTGTTTGGACATAAAATGTAGAAGCGGCAATTCGTCAAGCTGTCCCTAAAGACGATATAATAAAAGGCTCTGGATGAGCTAAAGCTTTCGGCAGACTTTACCGGGAGGCAGCGATTGATTCCATCAGATGTTCCGTGAAGGCAATGCCACACAGTGTGATGGCAAAACACGCGTTATGGTTAAAACCATGGGCAGCAAACATCGCATCCAAACAGAACTGGTGCAAAATTGAATTTGATGAGAAGGCCTTGTTTGGAGAGAAGGTGGACAAGGCCATCTCCCGTGTCACAGGAGGCAAATCCGGCTTGCTCCCACGGGATAGAAGAACCAGGCGCACTAGAACTATCGCTTCCAGGTTTCAACATTTCAGGAACAGAGATTTCAGGCAGTCTAGGTAAGGAAGGGGCTCAAGACAAAATTGGAAAGGCACACAATCCACTTTCATGAAGTATCGCAGACAAGGGGTTACACCTACCCCTCCACAAAACACTTTTGACGCCAAGTTAGCCCAGGTGATCCCAGTGGGAGCCAGACTGAAACGCTTTTCCGAGGTTTGGGTGAAAAGATGTCAGGATCCCTGGGTGGTTCTCGACAACCCAGTACAGTCATTTTTGGACATTCTCAAGCCAGCCACCCAAGGATTTCTTCACCCCTTCAAGAGTACCGGGGGTCCTCACAGAAAGCAGAGGCTCTCTATCAGTGCCTTCATTCTCTACAGGAATAGCAAGCAGCCCTACCAGTACCTCCGTCCCAGAGATTCTTGGGTTTCCACTCTGCCCTTTTTCTGATACCCAAAAAGACTGGAGGCTGGAGACCCGTATCAGATCTCAAAAGATTAAACTACCACATACTTCAGGAGAGGTTCAAAATGGAGTCATTACAGACCATAATCAATGCAGTCCAACCAGGGGACTGGGTGATATCAGTAGACCTACAGGATGCATATCTGCACATTCCCATACTTCCATCATTTCAGAAGTACCTCAGATTTGCGGTAGTAAAAATTCACCTGCAGAGCCTCCCCTTCAGTCTCTGTACATCACCCAGATTTTTTACGAAGATGTTGATTTCCATCCTGGCCCCACTTTGAGAAATAGGTCCCAGAGTTTACCACTACTTAGACCACATTCTACTTTTAGTGGGAGATCCAGCTCAGTTAACGGAACACAGGGCACTACTTCTGTCAACCCTGGCAGAATTCGGCTGGGTGGTAAATCAAGTAAAAAGTCACCTCACTCCTACACAGGAGAGGATCTATCTGGGCGCCCACTTCGATACCGCCAAAGGGACCATATCCTTACCTCCACAGAACGTGTCAGCCATCACTCAGAAAATGGAGAGTAATGCCGCGTACACACGAGCGGACTTTACGGCAGACTTTACCCGGCAGACTGCATTTTGTCAGACAATTCGATCGTGTGTGGGCTCCAGCGGACTTTGTTTTCTCAAAAGTTGGACGGACTTAGATTTGAAACATGTTTTAAATCAATCTGTTGAAATCGAGTCCGGTCGAAAAGTCCGCTCGTCTGTATGCTAGTTCGACGGACAAAAAGCCACGCTAGGGCAGCTATTGGCTACTGGCTATGAACTTCCTTGTTTTAGTCCGGTCGTACGTCATCACGTACGAATTCGACAGACTTTGGTGGATTGTGTGTAGGCAAGTCCGTTCATTCAGAAAGTCCGTCGTAAAGTCTGTCGAAAAGTCCGCCGGGCAAAGTCTGCCGTAAAGTCCGCTCGTGTGTACGCGGCATAAGACTGCAGCCCTATCTGTCTGCGTCCAATTGCCTGAGCCTACTGGGGATGATGATGTTATGCCCATCGGCACCTGAGGCACTTTCAAACGGAATTCCTGAACCAATGGAACAGATCCTATCTCTCCCAACGTATACGCCTAACAAACCCAATGCACAGGGGTCTACATTGGTGGATGAAGAGGGAGATGCTGGTAAAATCGCGCCCTTTGGGTCACATCTCTTGGACCACGTTTACCACAGACGCCAGTGCAGCAGGCTGGGGGGCTCACTGCAACCATATTGCAATACAAGGGAGATGGGCCTTCAATACAGCAGGAGTAGTGTCCAATATCCTAGAAGTCCGTGTAGGCTAGCATACCTTACTCTGATTGCTCTGACTCAACAGATCAGAGGGAAAGCAATATTGCTTCGGATGGACAACGGGGCTGCAGTGTCATATATTCATCACCAAGGAGGAACTCACAGCAGCTCCCTCCTGAGAGAGGTAGAGCCCATCATCCTGTGGGCGGAAAGGAATCTGTTTCGATCTGAGAGCAGTTTATCTCCCAGGTCATCTAAACTCGGAAGCCGACCTCTTGTCACGATAGTTTGTAGATCCCAACGAATGGTCACGGCATCCGAGAGCCTTGGATTGAATAATAGACCTCTGGGGTCTTCCCGAATTGGACCTCTTTGCCACAGCGAGCAATGCGAACTTACTGAGATAAATCACACATCTTCTACACCCTCTGGTGGAGACAGTGGATGCCCTCTACAGCCCATGGGCATGCAGTATAGCCTATCCGCCCCCCCCCCCCCCCCGGCCACTTATCTCCAGGTTTCTTGCGAGGCTTACGATAGAGGACACAATGTTAATAGCAGTGTCCCTAAATACCCGACCTCCAGTCAAAATACCATGGCTACCTCGCCTTCTTTTGCAGGGTCCTCACATCTTCCCGAACCCACCCAGGCTGGACCTTCACATTTGGATGCTGAAAGGCAGAGGTTCCAGGCGTTAGGAGGCTCGTCTAGCGTCATCTCAACCTTGCTCAAGGCCAGAAAGCCATCAACAAACGGCATGTATGATAGCGTGTGGAAAAAAAGTTTAAATTCTTTGCGGTTGGTAGAAACTTCGATCCAACCCTGCCCGATGCCTTTCAGATACTCGATTTTCTACAAACTCGAGACACAAAACTATTTTATTCTCCAGGATCTCTGCCTTCAGAAAATATATCATGTTTTTGGGGGGAGTTTAAGTAATCTTCAGGCCTGACATTATTTTTTTTAAATGTGTGCATCCAATACAAAAATGTCTCTGGCAGTGTAAGGGTTAAAGGTTAGTTTTTGGGTTTGGGTAGGGGTTGGGTTACGTGTTAGAGCCTGATTAAGTGTTGGCCATAGGTCAGAGGTCGGGTACATTTAGGGAAAAAAAAAAAAGTCTCTTTGTTTTGGGGCTCATTTGTTATCAGCAGTGAAATCTAATGTACCAGATAAATTCGTCGTTTTTCATTTTTGCAGCAAAACCGGAGTTTCCTTTTTAATGGTTTTCGGTCGTTTGCTTCCAAGCGTCGCACACATCTGTTTAGTAGCAGCCCCTCCAGCTACTGCCATTATCTCCTGCAAATTCTGTTTGTTAATATGGATGAAATGTCACCCAGTTCCCAGAATTATACCCAGAGGACAGGCTGTCATAACTGCCGCCTCTTCAGGCCCGGCGTGCCATACAATAGGAGCAAGTATCATTCACTGGAAAGCACTCATCCACCATTAGCTCCCCTGCAGATATCTCTGTGCATCCTCACAGCTCCGCAGACCAATGGTAATTAGGACAAAAATATGTGCTGTTAGCTGTAGTGCCACAGAACAGCCACCGATATGCGGACAAGTTCTACCCCATTATACGCAGCTCACCAATAAGGCTTAAAAACTAAAGGCAAAACTTTGTTGTTTTTTTTTACAAGAGAGAAAAAAGGAAAATTTATTATCAAATACCGTAATTTTCCTTTCCTGATGGACTCCATGGCAGCCTACGTGTGGGTTAACCCCGCCTCCTCTCCAATGCTATAGGACCCCATTCCCATAAATGAGTACTCACCACTAGCTACTGCGTTCCGTAACTAGCCTACTCGTTGACCAATGGGTGGGAACTCCGTCTGCCATGGAGTCCATCAGGAAAGGAAAATTACGGTAAGTATTTGATAATAAATTTTCCTTTTTCCTGACAGACTCCATGGCAGCCTACGTGTGGGAAATAACTAGCCAACCACACGGGTGGGTATGCTTGAACAAACATAAATTTTAATTTGTCCTATCGGTCGATAGGATTTGTAACCCAAAGTTTACAGAGGATAGAGAGGCAGGCTCTATACAATAATGCAACATGAAGGTATTAATAGAAGCCCATGAAGCTGCCTTGCAGATGGTATCTGGAGCCACATGTCGAGCCGCTGCCCACGAGGCTGCCATTCCTCTGGTGGAATGGGCTGTCACCGCCTTTGAAGGAGCCAAGCCCTTAGCCCTATATGCCTGTTGTATGGTCTGTACGATCCAGGACGCGATAGTCCTGGTTGAGGCTTTCTTCCCTATATTGCTGCCTGAGCACGAAGAGATGACTAGAACGTCTAAAGGGAGAAGTAACTTTGAGATATTCTTTAATAGCTTCGCCCACATCTAGAGGGTGATTCTCAGTGGACCCTGGGGTCCTAAATGTAGGTAAAACGATCTCTTGATTGACGTGGAATACTGAAGACACTTTCGGGTTGGAACCCAGCATAGGAATGAGGACTACCCGGTCTGGGAAAAACGTTAGGAAGGGTTCTTCCTGACCAAGTGATGCAATTTCAGAGACCCTTTTGGCTGAGGTAATGGCCACTAAGAAGGCCACCTTTGCTGAAAAGACCTTGATAGGGAGTGGGGAGGGCCCCGAAGTACTGAGTCCAGAGATTGAGTCAAGGACTAATGGAAGGTCCCATTTGGGGAACCTAGGCTTTCTCTGGGGCTTGAGTCTCGATGCACCTCGGAAAAATTGTCTAACCAGAGGATGAACTGCCCATGAAGTGCCGGAGAAGGCCGAAAGTGCCGAAACTTGGACTCTCAGAGAGCTGACAGATAGATGTAAATCTAGGCCCGTTTGGAGGAAACTGAGAACGTCCTGGACTTTTGGATGTCTAAAAGACCTGCCCTGAGGAGAGCAGAACTCCACGAATTTGGACCAGATCCTTCCATAGACTTTATTTGTATTGGATCTTCTCGAGCTCATGAGAGTGGATATTACTTCTGAGGCACAACCTAGGGATTCCAGCCTCTCCCTCTCAAGAACCAGACCATCAGTCTCAGCACTGCAGGACAAGGGTGCAGGACTGACCCTTGAGAAAGAAGGTCTGAGAGGGAGAGGCACTGGGTCCCGACAGCTGAGCTGGACCAGGAGAGGGAACCAAGGCCTGTTCGGCCAGTAGGGAGCTATTGTCACCACCTCCACTGGCTCTGCTCGGAGCCTCTGCAGGAATCTCAGCATAACTGGCAGTGGCGGAAAGGCATATGCCCGCTTGAACCTCCACTGATCCGTCAGGGCATCTGTCCCGATGGCTTGACTGCAGAGCCCCCGGGTGTAGAACTTCTTCAGCTTGCGATTGCAGGGGGAAGCAAACAGATCTACTTCGGGATCGGTCTTCAGTGACAAGATCCACCTGAACGTCTCTATGTGAAGAGACCACTCGTTGTCCAACTCGGTCCGTGACAGGAAGTCTGCTTGAGTGTTTTGGACACCTGGGACAAAGACTGCTGAGATGTTGGCAAGGTTTTTCTGCGCCCACGATAGGATGGGCTCGACTTCCCGAAGGAGTGTGGGACTCCGAGTACCCCCTTGCCTCTTCACATACGATACTGCTGTGGTGTTGTCCATTCTCAACAGCACTGACTCCCCCATCAGGAGATGAGAGAAGAACTGTAGGGCACACCAGGCCGCACGAAGTTCCAAGACATTCGACCCTGGGTTGGGGAGACATGTTTCCCACTTGCCTTGGGCCAGGTTCGACCCACAAAGGGCTCCCCAACCGGTACCGCTGGCATCGGTCGTGACCGTCACCCAGGAGATGGGAGCGATGGAGTGGCAAGTCAGGAGGTTCTTGCGCTGAAGCCACCAGAAGAGGCTGTTTCTCATTGTAGATGTTATGCGGATGACCTGATTCTTGTCCCCTGACTTCCATTGCCGTAGGAGGCCTGACTGGAAGGGACGCAATCTCCATAAGGCCCATTTGACCATGGGAGTCGTAGAAACCATCGTGCCAACGACTTTCAGGCACTGAGAGGCTTTCATTTGCCGGGCATGTAGAGCCCGGGAAACTCTGTCTCGAACTGTAGGAATTTTCTGTAGAGGAAGGGAGATAGTGTTTGCCACTGTATCGAACTGAGCTCCCAGATATATTAGACGCTGAGTTGGGCTCAGTTGACTCTTTTCTATGTTTAGGAGCCACCCGAAGTTGGACAGAGTGGAGATTACTTGATCCCGGTGGACCAGCAACTGCTCCCTGCTCTGGGACAGCACCAGCAGGTCGTCCAGGTAGTGGTAAAGACGTACCCCTTTGGATCTTATTAGTGCCACCGTAGCTAGGAGGACCTTTGAAAAAACCCGGGGGGACGTTGTCAGCCCGAAGGGGAGGCAAATAAATTGAAGATGATCTGACCCAATTTGGAAGCGGAGGTATTTGTGAAATTCTTTTTCCACTGGAAGGTGGAAATAAGCGTCCGTCGATTGATATCATCCAGTCGCCTGGTTGTATGGCTCTCTGAATGGTCACCAAGGTTTCCATCTTGAACCTTCCATTCTCTATGAATTCGTTGAGATATGTGAGGTCTATGACTGGGCGCCAAGAGCCCCCCTTTTTCTGCACTAGGAAGAGAGGGGAGTATATCCCCTGGAACCATTCGTCCTGTGGTACATGTACCACCGCTCCTTGAATTTTCAGGAGGTCCACATAGGACAGCAAAATTTGTTTCTGATCCTCTGCCCGAGGGAGAAGAGTGGAGACGAACCTTGGGTGCGGAGTCCTGGAAAAGGCCCATCTGTGGCCTGACGAGACCGTCCTTATGACCCAGAAGTCTGAGATCGAGGCCACCCAGACGTGCCGGAAGAGGAGCAGACGAGCCCCCACCCGGCCCGCCTGGGCGGGCGTAATCTCAAAAAGATTTAGCCTGATCACGAGCACTGGACGTTTGATTTTTAACAGGTTTGCGGAAGGATGACTGCCCTCTGCTCCAATTCTTCCTAAAGTCCCGGCCAGGCTTGTAGGAGCGTGCTTCCCTGGAGCGCTCCGGACTTCGTCTTCTGAACTGGGGCTTCTTTCGACCCAGCATGCGCCTGTCCTGGGGAAGAAAACCCGATTTGCCACCTGTGGCTCGCGTAATGGCATCGTCAAGCTTATTGCCAAACAGTGAGGACCCCTCAAACGGAATTTTACACCACGCTTGCTTAGAACCTGGGTCAGCAAGCCAGGGACGCAACCAGAGGGCTCTCTTGGCCGTAACTGAGGACAGCATAATACGAGCCAGAAGGCGGATCAGGTCGATGGACGCCTCCCCCAGGAAGACCGCTGCAAGCTTCAGCTCTGCGGCTGCTGAACTTCCAGCCAGCTCTTCTGACACGCCTTTAAGGAAGGATTCCACGTTCTCTGTCCAGGCCTCCATGGCCTTGGACATGGCCGCTAATGCCAGGGCTGGTTTACAGGCCATACCCGCGAGCCCATAGATTCTTTTTAGATCTAGGTCTATCTTCCTCTCGAGCCCATCTTTAAAAGATACTGCGTCTTCTAGAGGAAGAGTCACATGTTTGGCCAGACGCATAAGAGCTGCGTCCACAAGGGGAGTATTCTCCAAACTCTTTACTTCTTCTGACTTGAAGGGGTACAATCTGGAGGTTTTATTAGACATGGAGGATTTTTTCTCTGTTTTACTCCATTCTTCCTCAATGATTTCCTTTAGCTCTGGAAGGAGCGGAAAGTTTGCGCGTTCTCTCCCCAGGTGCTTGAAGAATTTTTTCTGCTTGGCTGGGGGAGTGGAAGGGTCTTCCCACTTCAAGGCTTCCTTGATCGCTTTTATTAAAGGGGAAACCATCGCGAAGTCGAACCCTCCAATGACCTCCTCATTAATAGACTCATCCTCTGAGGAGTCCGGAGAGGTAATATAGGGCTGAGAAGTACCCGGATCATCACGGGCCTCTTCCGCTGGCGGGCCAGACACGTTGGTAGACTGACTCAATGTGCGAGGTGCTTCCCTCTCCATTAGGGATTGCTGTACCACTCGTTTCACAAGAGACTCTAAACGCTGGTTTTCCGTCTCTTTTTCTCCAACCGCACGGGCAAAACAACGGTCACATAAGGACTTGCCCTCCGGGACTCGTGTCCTACATCCCCAGCAGGCTCTGTGGTCTGAGCGGCTGTCATGGCGGTGGGAGCGGTGTCTTGAGGAGGAACGAGAGCGTCTCCTCTGGTGGGATCCGGACTGTGAGTCTCGTCTGGATGAAGATGAATTGTATTGTGGCTTGGCAAGGTCATTGGCATTCTGGACCGCATTTAGCGGGTCCGAACTAGAAGGGCTGGAAAGAGAAAAAATAGGGGAAGGGGAGAGAAGACAGGCAGAACATGGTATCAGCACGACAATAATGTGCATAAATCTCATCCCCTCCCCTCACGAGCACATACCTTGTGCGTGAGGGCTGGCCACTTAAAGGCGGTGAATTGTCCATAGCCTAGGACGCGAAATGTCACTTTAATAGTCTGCAGGGATAATGGTCTAAGAAAACCTAGGCATCAAATATGAGAAGGTTTTAGAGAAAGAAAAAACTCTGCTTGCCTCGCTTTTTTTTTGCACATAAAAAAAAAAAAAAAAAAATGCATCAACGCATATTCAAGGCAAAGGAAACAACTTCCTGCCGCATATATATATATATACCTAAATAAATATATATAATGATATTTATAAAAGAACATTTTCCATTTTTTTTTTTTTTTTTTTTTTTTTATAAGAGTTGCAGAGGTTTCAACCACTCACCTGGAGACCAGCAGGGATCCGCTCCTCCTTTCCCTACCAAGGGAGATCCCATCTCAGCAGGACAGGAGGGCAGAATTTAAATTCCCCGCTCGTGACGTCATTATCCCCTACTGCGCACGCGCAATGGGGGACCACCGTACGGCGCCTGCGCGGACGACGAACGAACCGCCGTACTGCGCATGCGCGAGCCAAACCTCGCTCTCAGGGTGGCTACAGCGCAGGTGCCAGCGGCGGAGACTGCCGCAACCCGGAAGTGCCGTGGCGGGCTGGAACGCACGCGAACCAGCCGCCATGAGGGGGACAGGACACACTGGACCACCAGGGAAACACAGACTACACATAAAAATACTGCCATGGAGTATGAAATGCAGCCACAGACCTTGCCAGCCGTTGATGAGAACTGTCCGCCGGGCATACAGAGGCGACCACCCATCCACCAAGGGGAAACATTCAAGCCTCTTTAAGCTACTCGCCCGCTCATGGCTGGGCTTTTTGAGCTGCACCGCACAGGTATGCCAATCTTGGATCCATTCCATCTTGATGCGAACAGCATGTGTAGGTCCATAGAGGAGGACAAAAAAGGAACGCAGTAGCTAGTGGTGAGTACTCATTTATGGGAATGGGGTCCTATAGCATTGGAGAGGAGGCGGGGTTAACCCACACGTAGGCTGCCATGGAGTCTGTCAGGAAAACTTTGTTTTTTTTTATTGTGGAAAGAGTAAGGGAGGATTATAACCCCTGCAGGTTTTTTTTTTTTTTTTTTTACTATTGGGGAGACTTCACTTCACTTCCTGTCCAATAGCCCAAACAGGAAGTGAGAGAAAATCCCTCTAAAGTGAGAGAATTCCTGGTTGTCACCAGAATTAGTGTCCCCATTGGAGGATTCCCCTCCATTAGGGTTCTGCTGACAACCCAAAATGTAAGATTTTCTCTGACATGGCCTAGGCTAAAATAGGCACTCTTCCCTAACAACCAATCGGATTCTAGCATTGACTACCAACAGAGAAAGGAAAACCGGCCTGACAAGGGCCACACGGATTGCACTGCTTTTGAATCTTTTGGTAATGCATACCTCCCAACTGTCCCTGATTTCAAGGGACTGTCCCTGATTTGGAGCAATGTCCCTCTGTCCCTCTTTCCTCCTCATTTGTCCCTCATTTTGGTCTGATCTATATACCCTGTTTCCCCGAAAATAAGACCTAGCGTGATTGTCGGTGATGGCTGCAATATAAGCCCTACCCCCCAAATAAGCCCTACCCTGTTTCCCCGAAAATAAGCCCTACCCTGAAAATAAGACCTACAAGGACTTTAACTAGGGCTTATTTGGGAGGTAGGGCTTATATTGCAGCCGTCACCGACAATCACGCTAGGTCTTATTTTCGGGGAAACAGGGTAGTTGTATATAAAATGCACTTTTTATCTATCAAAAAGTGTTTCCCAGTGCTAAACCTTTCATCCGATTTCTAAGTTGCTGCATTTGTAAATTCCAAATGCCAATATAAAGGAAATAGTAGTGGCAAAATAAGCACTTGTGGGTTTAACCAATCTTGTTTTTTTGTAAAATTCTCCTTTAAGGGGGCGTGGCGGGGGGGTGTGTCCTATGTCTCCATACTTTTGCTGATAGGTGTCCCTCATTCCCATCTCAAAAAGTTGGGAGGTATGGTAATGACATAAGACTTTTTTGTTAATCTGTAAATATTCTTTCTGCTCAGCTCATATTTACAGAGATGCCCCGATATGTGTGCAGAATGTAGGCACATTACCACGAGCTTTAAAAAGTTATGTATTGTCAATGTACTAAGGTGAGAGGCTCACAATTCTGCATTTGCCGCACCTGCGTTTTTATTAAACCACATTCTTACCATGAGTGCCATTGGCTGGTAGAACTCAAAAGTTATCTGTATTCAAATCCATATATATATACACTATATTACCAAAAGTATTGGGACGCCTGCCTTTACACACACATAGCTCCCAACTGTCCCTCATTTTGGTCTGATCTATAGAGATGTAGATAAAATGCACTTTTTATCTATCAAAAAGTGTTTCTCAGTGCTAAATCTTTCATCCAAATTCTGAATTGCTGCATTTGTAAATTCCGAAAGCCAATATAAAAGAATAGTAGTGGTAAAAAAGCACTTGTGGGTTTAACCAATCTTGTTTTTTTTGTACAATTCTCCTTTTAAGGGAGCGTAGCAAGGGGGCGTGTCCTATGCCTGCATGCTTTTGCTGATAGGCTTCCCTCATTCCCATCTCAAAAAGTTGGAAGGTTATACACGCACATGAACTTTAATGGCATCCCAGTCTTATGCTGGCCATACACTATACGAAAAATCGGCCGAAAAATCGTTCGAATGGACACTTCGTTCGTTTTTCGGCAAGTTAGTGGGTACAAATCGATAATCGTTTGTGACGTTTTTGTGGAAAAAAAACGAACGGCATGTTTGGAAAATTTCTGCCGAACGTACGATAAATTGCAAGGTTAATGTGTTTCCCGTCCGAACTTTCTGCACTAGGTATATGTAAAAAAACGAACACAAAATTATTTATTCATGTCCACTGAACAGATTATCGGTCATTATATGATGGCACGATCGTTTGCGGTCACGGTCGAACGTTCGTTTTTCGAAAATGGGTTCGGCCGATTTTCTGTATAGTGTATGGCCAGCATAAGTCCGTAGGGTTCGATATTGAGTTGGCCCACCCGCTGCAGGGTGTCACCAGAACTAGCATCCCCATTGGATGATTTCCCCTCTATTCCTGCTTTGGTGTCAACCGAAAAATTTGGGATTTTCTTTTACTTTCGCTTTCGCTGACAACAGTAAACAGGACAACTAGAGAGGATCAGTCTCCGTAACAGGGGCACAGACAGCAATAAAAACCCAACAGGGGTTGTAATCCCTCTCCACTCTATCCAAAACTAAAAAAAAAAAAAAAGTTTTTTTAGGTGCACCTTGAACCATTCCTTTAAGCCCCTCCCACTGTTAACACAATATGGCCACACCCAACATTTAATGTGGTGTTCTTCGCATGCCTCTGTTATCCCCACCCACCTGCTCCGCCCCTGCCGCACCCCCAATAAAAGTGGACATGGTCAGTAAGGTGCCTCCAGATTTTTATATATATATATATATATATATATATTTTTTTTTTAAATATATATATATGTTTAGGAGTTGCTTCAACACACTTAACATATGTTGCAGTAATGCACACATTAAAGAGTACCAGCACATTCCCCTCTGGGTGATCGATGTACATTCCAAGGATTTTAGGAAACTTTGTTGCAGATATCTACCTTTTATTATTCTGAAGAAATAGCTGTTTGTTTGTCTGTGTCCATGTGCAATGTGAATGGGAGTGACTTTATAATTATCAATCAACTTCTGCACTTGCATGACTCTAATAAGGAAAGTGGCAGGGTCTGCATACCTTTTTAGATGTGATTTCCCTTTGGGAGTATCTGAGTATCTCACCAAAAATAACATTTTTATTCCAGGGGACGCCCAAAAACTGACTTGTATCCTAGTGCAGACTTCTGGGAAAATCAGTGAGCCAATCACAGAAGCAGGAAATGACACTTCTTGGGGGGGGGGGGGGGGGGTGTTCTGTATCCCACCTGTGTACAGAACACCTCCAGGTTGCCATATTGTATTTTACAGGAAATGACAGTGCTGCAGATTGAAAACAAGAGGTAATTTTTAATAATGATCAATTATTTTTGAATACTTGTATTATTATTACTACTACTATTATTATATATTATTATTGATTATTATTATTATTATTGAATATATATATATTTTTTTTACTTGCTATTTTTTTTCCTCCACGCAGTGGAGTTACTCTTTAATGCAATCATTACCGCAATTAAATAGAGTTAATGGGCCCTAAATGTAGCAAAACGCTATTTTTAGCAACTCTTATCAACCAATCAAAAATAATCTTTTATTGTTGTGACTCCAGTGACCCGAAAATTGATTGTGTTATTGGCCTTTCCATCATTAGTCCTTCCTGAATGCACACGTAGGAGGACATCCCTCCATAGACCGCCCTCCCATCGGTCACCAGGCTTTATCTGAGAATAGGTGTAGACTGGACAGCTTGGAGCCGCAGATTTCATCAGTTCAACAATACGTCCCCCCCCCCCCAGTCCGGAGACGGAGATCTGCCAGACTAATGAGTGTCATGTATGGGGGGGTGGAGTGGACATATAGATGATGCAATTACTATGGTTACTAACAGTGAGTGGGTGTTAGGGGAGCGATCTGAGACGGTTTATATATATATATATATGTATGAATGTACTGCCATTCTACACACTGAGCAGAAAAATTATATTATGTGCCGGATTCCCGATAGTCTGGATCCTACCTGTACAGGAACCGAGTCTGCTGATCACCGCAACACCGGATGGCATCTGTCAGGACAACCAATAGTCTTCTACACCGACCACCAATGTAAGGGGTCACCTCTACACACTGACCACCGATATGATGGGTAACTTCCAAACCAACCGTCAATGTAAGGGGTCTTTTCTACACCAACCACCAATCTAAGGGGTCACTTCTAGATTGACCAACAATCTAAGGGGTCATTTCTACACTGACCACCTATGTAAAGAGTCACCTCTACACTGACCACCTATG
This sequence comes from Lithobates septentrionalis, assembly GCA_037952835.1. Taxonomy (NCBI): domain Eukaryota; kingdom Metazoa; phylum Chordata; class Amphibia; order Anura; family Ranidae; genus Lithobates; species Lithobates septentrionalis. The sequence goes on from JBBDGP010003733.1 coordinate 31,049, forward strand.
TAAAGAGTCACCTCTACACTGACCACCTATGTAAAGAGTCACCTCTACACTGACCACCTATGTAAAGAGTCACCTCTACACTGACCACCTATGTAAGGGGTCACTTCAACGCTGACCACCAATGTAAAGAGTCACCTCTACACTGACCACCAATGTAAGAGGTCACTTCCTTGCTGACCATCAATGTAAAGGGTCACTTCTACACCGACCACCAATGTAAGGGATCACCTCTACACTCACCACCAATCTAAGGGGTCACTTCAACGCTGACCACCAATGTAAAGGATCACTGCTACGCTGACCACCAATGTAAAGGGTCACCTCAACACTGACCACCAATGTAAGGGGTCACTTGTACGCTGACCACCAATGTAAGGGGTCACCTCTACGCTGACCACCAATGTAAGGGGTCACTTCTACACTGACCACCAATGTAAGAGGTCACTTCAACGCTGACCACCAATGTAAGGGGTCACCTCTACACTGACCAGCTATGTAAAGGGTCACCTCTACACTGACCACCAATGTAAAGGGTCACTTCTACACTGACCACTATTGTAAGAGGTCACTTCTACGCTGACCACCAATGTAAGAGGTCACTTCTACACTGACCACCAAGGTAAAGGGTCACTTCTACGCTGACCACCAATGTAAGAGGTCACTTCAACGCTGACCACCAAGGTAAAGGGTCACTTCTACGCTGACCACCAATGTAAGAGGTCACTTCTACACTGACCACCAAGGTAAAGGGTCACTTCTACACTGACCACTATTGTAAGAGGTCACTTCAACGCTGACCATCAATGTAAAGGGTCACCTCCTACACTGACCACCAATCTAAGGGGTCACTTCTACAAGTTCCTCCACATTAATCTGATTCCTCCTGTATTGAATTGTAATGTAACTGTACTGTCTGCCCTCATGTTGTAAAGCACTGCGCAAACTGTTGGCGATATATAAATCCTGTATAATAATAATAATAATAATAATAATAATAATAATTAAACTCATCCAGCCAGGTCTGTATGGAGCTGTGTGCCTGGCTGCCCTTCGCAGTAACTAAATTAATTTTGTGTGAGGTCAGAACTCCCGATCTGTGTGAATGTCACTTTTTATCCCTAAATAAATGAAATTATCATTTAAAAACGGCATTTTGTATTCACTCGGGTTATCTTTGTGTAATATGAGAGTTTGTTTGATGATCTGAATCATTTAAGTGTGAGAAATATGCAAAAAAATAAAAAATCAGGACGGGGCAAATACTTTTTCACACACACAGTTCAACAATATATATGTATGTATAATGAAAAAACTCTGTACATATAAGGGATATATTTACTGGCCACTTTATTAGGTACACCTTGCTAGTACTGGGTAGCTACAGATGTACCTAATAAAGCGGCCGGCGAGTGAATATATTTTTATATTTTTTTTTATATATATTTTTTTAGATATATCCTTTTTTGTTTATATATATATATATATATATATATATATATATATATATATATATATATGCCCTTTAAACGTCAGGAATCAATAAAGCAGATTGGGGTGACAACCTTTCCTATTACATGCAGGAAGCAGGCATGGTGGTCAGTGAAGGGTTAATGGGCGTGTCCCTATGAAGCGCTCATCGCTGGTCGGTGATAGGTGGGGGGGCGGGGCTGTTAGGCGGAGGGGCGGGGTCAGCGGGCGCAGTCTCAGCTCGGCTCTCCAGTCGCTGTCCGTGGTGCTGATCGCGGCCGGGGAGAGCAGAGCGGGGCGGTATGCGCCCAGTGTGATCGGGAGCCCAGGGGGCCCCTCATCCGTCACAACTCGGAGGCCTCCAGCACCAGGATGGGTCTCCCTGCAGGCGCCGTCCTCTGCCTCCTGCTGATTACCTGCTGCCCCCGCGGGGGCCTGGGGGCCCGGAGCCACGGTGAGTGACATCTCCGCATCCATCCGACTGCTGCACAACCTCCTCCCGAGGACTCCCTGTTATAATGTATGGGGGGATTGTACACCGATCTGTACACACCGGGGGAGGGGAGACTCATCACTAACATCACCCGGACACATACAGCCCCCCCCCCCCGGATCTACACACACCCCCTACTACAGGGGGGCTCCACTACTACAGGGGGGCTCCACTACTACAGGGGGGATCCACTACTACAGGGGGGGCTTCACTACTACAGGGGGGATCCACTACTACAGGGGGGCTCCACTACTACAGGGGGGCTCCACTACTACAGGGGGGGCTTCACTACTACAGGGGGGCTCCACTACTACAGGGGGGCTCCACTACTACAGGGGGGGCTTCACTACTACAGGGGGGGATCCACTACTACAGGGGGGCTCCACTACTACAGGGGGGGTTCCACTACTACAGGGGGGGTTCCACTACTACAGGGGGATCCACTACTACAGGGGTGTTCCACTACTACAGGGGGGCTCCACTACTACAGGGGGGCTCCACTACTACAGGGGGGTTCCACTACTACAGGGGGGATCCACTACTACAGGGGGCTCCACTACTACAGGGGGCTCCACTACTACAGGGGGGCTCCACTACTACAGGGGGATCCACTACTACAGGGGGGCTTCACTACTACAGGGGGGATCCACTACTACAGGGGGGGATCCACTACTACAGGGGGGCTCCACTACTACAGGGGGGTTCCACTACTACAGGGGGCTCCACTACTACAGGGGGGTTCCACTACTACAGGGGGGCTCCACTACTACAGGGGGCTCCACTACTACAGGGGGCTCCACTACTACAGGGGGGATCCACTACTACAGGGGGCTTCACTACTACAGGGGGGCTCCACTACTACAGGGGGGGCTCCACTACTACAGGGGGGATCCACTACTACAGGGGGTCCTCTACTACAGGGGGGATCCACTACTACAGGGGGGCTCCACTACTACAGGGGGGTCCTCTACTACAGGGGGGGATCCACTACTACAGGGGGATCCACTACTACAGGGGGGATCCACTACTACAGGGGGGCTTCACTACTACAGGGGGCTCCACTACTACAGGGGGTCCTCTACTACAGGGAGGATTCACTACTACAGGGGGGCTCCACTACTACAGGGGGGTCCTCTACTACAGGGGGGCTCCACTACTACAGGGGGTCCTCTACTACAGGGGGGGCTCCACTACTACAGGGGGAATCCACTACTACAGGGGGGATTCTCTACTACAGGGGGCTCCACTACTACAGGGGGCTCCACTACTACTGGGGGGGCTCCACTACTACAGGGGGGTCCTCTACTACAGGGGGGGTCCACTACTACAGGGGGGCTTCACTACTACAGGGGGGGGGGATCCACTACTACAGGGGGCTCCACTACTACAGGGGGGTTCCACTACTACAGGGGGGCTCCACTACTACAGGGGGCTCCACTACTACAGGGGGGATCCACTACTACAGGGGGCTCCACTACTACAGGGGGGCTCCACTACTACAGGGGGGCTCCACTACTACAGGGGGATCCACTACTACAGGGGGGCTTCACTACTACAGGGGGGGATCCACTACTACAGGGGAGATCCACTACTACAGGGGGGCTCCACTACTACAGGGGGTTCCACTACTACAGGGGGCTCCACTACTACAGGGGGGTTCCACTACTACAGGGGGGCTCCACTACTACAGGGGGCTCCACTACTACAGGGGGCTCCACTACTACAGGGGGGATCCACTACTACAGGGGGGCTTCACTACTACAGGGGGGCTCCACTACTACAGGGGGGATCCACTACTACAGGGGGCTCCACTACTACAGGGGGTCCTCTACTACAGGGGGGATCCACTACTACAGGGGGGCTCCACTACTACAGGGGGGTCCTCTACTACAGGGGGATCTACTACTGCAGGGGGATCCACTACTACAGGGGGGCTTCACTACTACAGGGGGCTCCACTACTACAGGGGGTCCTCTACTACAGGGAGGATTCACTACTACAGGGGGGCTCCACTACTACAGGGGGGTCCTCTACTACAGGGGGGCTCCACTACTACAGGGGGGGTCCTCTACTACAGGGGGGGCTCCACTACTACAGGGGGAATCCACTACTACAGGGGGGATTCTCTACTACAGGGGGCTCCACTACTACAGGGGGCTCCACTACTACTGGGGGGGCTCCACTACTACAGGGGGGTCCTCTACTACAGGGGGGTCCACTACTACAGGGGGGTCCTCTACTACTATAGGGGGCTCTACTACTACAGGGGGCTCCACTACTACAGCGGGGGCTCCACTACTACAGGGGGCTCAACTACTACAGGGGGGCTCCACTGCTACAGGGGGCTCCACTACTACAGGGGGCTTCACTACTACAAGGGGCTCCACTACTACAGGGGCACCACTACTACAGGGGGGGCTCCACTACTACAGGAGGCTCCACTACTAGAGGGGGATCCACTACTACAGGGGGCTCCACTACTACAGGGGGGATCCACTACTACAGGGGGTTAAACTACTACTACTACTACAGGGGGCTCCACTACTACAGGACGTCCACGACTACAGGGGGCTCCACGACTACAGGGGGGCTCTACTACTATAGGGGGCTCTACTACTACAGGGGGCTCTACTACTACAGGGGGCTCCACTATTACAGGGGGCTCCACTACTACAGGGGGGCTCCACTGCTACAGGGGGCTCCACTATTACAGGGGGCTCCACTGCTGCTGGGGGCTCCACTACTACAGGGGGGATCCACTACTACAGGGGGCTCCACTACTACAGGGGGGCTCTACTACTACAGGGGGCTCAACTACTACAGAGGGGGCTCCACTACTATGGGGGGCTCCACTACTACGGGGGGAATCCACTACTACAGGGGGGCTCCACTACTACAGGGGGCTCCACTACTTTGGGGGGGGGCTCCACTACTACAGGGGGCTCCACTACTACAGGGGGGCTCCACTACTACAGGGGGCTCCAATACTACAGGGGGGGCTCCACTACTACAGGGGGCTCTACTACTGCAGGGGGCTCTACTACTGCAGGGGGCTCTACTACTACAGGGGGGATCCACTACTACAGGGGGCTCCACTACTACAGGGGGGCTCCACTACTACAGGGGGCTCCACTACTACAGGGGGGCTCCACTGCTGCAGGGGGCTCCACTACTACAGGGGGCTCCACTACTACAGAGGCTCCACTACTACAGGGGGGGGCTCCACTGCTACAGGGGGCTCCACTGCTACAGGGGGATCCACTACTACAGGGGGGCTCCACTACTACAGGGGGGGTCCACTACTACAGGGGGCTCCACTACTACAGGGGGGCTCTACTACTACAGGGGGCTCAACTACTACAGAGGGGGCTCCACTACTACTGGGGGCTCCACTACTATGGGGGGCTCCACTATTACAGGGGGCTCCACTACTACAGGGGGGCTCCACTGCTACAGGGGGCTCCACTACTACAGGGGGCTCCACTGCTGCTGGGGCATCCTCTGCTACAGGGGGCTCCACTACTACAGGGGGGATCCACTACTACAGGGGGCTCCACTACTACAGGGGGGCTCTACTACTACAGGGGGCTCAACTACTACAGAGGGGGCTCCACTACTATGGGGGGCTCCACTACTACGGGGGGAATCCACTACTACAGGGGGGCTCCACTACTACAGGGGGCTCCACTACTTTGGGGTGGGGGCTCCACTACTACAGGGGGCTCCACTACTACAGGGGGGCTCCACTACTACAGGGGCTCCAATACTACAGGGGGGCTCCACTACTACAGGGGGCTCTACTACTGCAGGGGGCTCTACTACTACAGGGGGGCTCCACTACTACAGGGGGCTCCACTACTACAGGGGGCTCCACTACTACAGGGGGCTCCACTACTACAGGGGGGCTCCACTGCTGCAGGGGGCTCCACTACTACAAGGGGCTCCACTACTACAGAGGCTCCACTACTACAGGGGGGGGCTCCAATGCTACAGGGGGCTCCACTGCTACAGGGGGATCCACTACTACAGGGGAGCTCCACTACTACAGGGGGGATCCACTACTACAGGGGGCTCCACTACTACAGGGGGGCTCTACTACTACAGGGGGCTCAACTACTACAGAGGGGGCTCCACTACTACTGGGGGCTCCACTACTATGGGGGGAATCCACTACTACAGGGGGGCTCCACTACTACAGGGGGCTCCACTACTACAGGGGGGCTCCACTACTACAGGGGGCTCCACTACTACAGGGGGCTCCAATACTACAGAGGGGCTACACTACTACAGGGGGCTCTACTACTGGAGGGGGCTCTACTACTACAGGGGGGCTCCACTTCTACAGGGGGCTACACTACTACAGGGGGCTCCACTACTACAGTGGGGGCTCCACTACTACAGGGGAATCCACTACTACAGGGGGGCTCCACTACCACAGGGGGCTCCACTACTACGGGGGAACCACTACTACGGGGGGGCTCCACTACTACAGGGGGCTCCACTACCACAGGGGGCTCCACTACTACAGCTACAGGGGGATCAACTACTACAGGGGGCTCCACTACTACAGGGGGGTTCCACTACTACAGGGGGCTCCACTACTAAAGGGGGCTCCACTACTACAAGGGGGATCCACTACTACAGGGGGCTCCACTACTACAGGGGGGCTCCACTACTACAGGGGGGTCCACTAATACAGGGGGGCTCCACTACTACAGGGGGGGCTCCTCTACTACAGGGGGGCTCCACTACTACAGGGGGCTCCACTACTACAGTGGGGGTCCACTACTACAGGGGGGGCTCCACTACTACAGGGGGGCTCCTCTACTACAGGGGGCTCCACTACTACAGGGGGGCTCCACTACTACAGGGGGCTCCACTACTACAGAGGGGCTCCACTACTACAGGGGGCTCCACTACTACAGGGGGGCTCCACTACTACGGGGGGCTCCACTACTACAGGGGTGGCTCCTTTGCTACAGGGGGCTCCTCTACTACAGGGGGCTCCGCTACTACGGGGGGCTCCTCTACTACAGGGGGGCTCCACTACTACAGGGGGGCTCCTCTACTACAGGGGGATCCACTACTAGGGGGGGCTCCACTACTACAGGGGGCTCCTCTACAACAGGGGGGCTCCGCTACTACGGGGGGCTCCTCTACTACAGGGGGGCTCCACTACTACAGGGGGGCTCCTCTACTACAGGGGGATCCACTACTAGGGGGGGCTCCACTACTACAGGGGGCTCCTCTACAACAGGGGGGCTCCACTACTACAGGGGGATCCACTACTACAGGGGGGGCTCCACTACTACGGGGGGGCTTCACTACTACGGGGACTTCACTACTACGGGGGGCTCCACTACTACAGGGGGGGCTCCACTACTACAGGGGGCTCCACTACTACAGGGGGCTCCACTACTACGGGGGGATCCACTACTACAGGGGGGCTCCTCTACTATGGGGTGGTTCACTACCAGGTGCTCCTCTATGGGGTGCTCCACTACTGGGTGATCCACTTAAGGATGCTCCACTACTGGGTGATCCTATACAGGGTGATCCTCTACTGGGTGCTCCTCTACAGGTTGCTTCACAACAGGGTGTTCTTCTATGGAGTGCTCCACTACGGGGTGCTCCTTCATGAGGTGCTCAACTACAGGGTGCTCCTCATGGGTGCTCCACTGCAGGGTGCTCCTCTACAGGATGCTCCACTACATGGTGCATCACTACATGGTGCATCACTACAGGGTGCTCCTCTACAAGGTGCTTCTCTACAGGGTGCTCCTCTACTGGGTGCCCCACTACGGGGTGCTCCACTACAGGGTGCTCCTCTACAGGGTGCTCCTCTACTGGGTGCCCCAATACGCAGTGCTCCTCTACGGGGTGCTCCACTACAGGGTGCTCCTCTACAGGGTGCTCCTCTAATGGGTGCCCCACTACGGAGTACTCCTCTACGAGGTGCTCCACTACAGGGTGCTCCTCTACAGGGTGCTCCTCTACAGGGTGCTTCTCTACAGGGTGGTCCGCTACAGGATGTTCTTCCACGGGGTGCTCCTCTATGGAGCGCTCCTCCATGGGGTGCTACACTACAGGGTGCTCCTCTACAGGATTTCTGCACTGTGTGTTCCTCTACTCGGTGCCCCTGTACAGGGTGCTCCACTGTGTGCTCCTTCAAGGAGTGCTTCTCTACAGGGTGCTCCACTATTGGGAGCTCCTTTACAGGGTGCGACACTACTAGGTGCTCCTCTAGAGGGTGCTACATAACTGGGTGCTTCTCCATACGGCGCTACGCTGTGTGCTCCTCTACTGGGTGCTCCTCTATAGAGTGCTACACTGTGTGCTCCTCTACAGGTGCTCCTCTACTAGATGCTCCTTTACTACAGGACTCCACTATGTGCTCCTCTTCTGCATGTCTATACTAATGTACACAATGTATCCTTTTATTTATATTGTCAGAACCATAAACCTTTACTATGTGATATTGTGTATATTTACAGTATATATTGTCATTCTGGAGCAGACAGAATCTGTAGTAGCTGTGCATGGCAGCCAATCAGCCTCCAGCTTTCATTTTCAAAGCTTAGCTAAACAAGCTGAAGACAGAAGCTGATTGGTTACTATACATGGCGGTTCCTGTTTTAGTAAATCCCCCCCCCCCCCCATTTTCATGTGCTCGGTTATTTGCTGTTGTTGTGTTCCTCTCATATACCTTTCATCCTTCCCCATTCCATGCAGGGATTGGGATTTTGAATAGAACACGATATTCGGTTACTTTTAGAGATTACTTAGAAATGAGTTGTTTTTTTCTTGTTGTACTTTTTTAAGCTTATTCAGTAAATCTGAGCAAAAGCGCCGTCAGCAGTCTGATTTCCAATCGCTGCCAAATTGATTCTGATTGGATGCTGTTGATTGCTGGTTTAATGAGGTTTAATGAGACACTGTTGGCTGAAATCACACATCTTTACACATTAATATTTTATTGTATTATGTGACAGTTATTTTTAAGTCTCATTGGGCACAACAAAAAATAGCTGTCATTTTTTTTTAATTTTTTTTTTTTTAAAAGCTTCTTATCTAGGTGTTTTAATTTTGTAAGGTGAGCCCTTGTAGGTTAAATTCTCAATGCTAACCCATCAAGATAAGTATTTGTATTTTCCCAAAAAAGTGGGTTATTTTCAGTTAAAGCTGAACTCCGGGAATGACACAAAATGTAGCGGCCCCCCCCCCCCCCCCTGCACTGCAAGGGTTAAATGATGGTTTAGTCTAGAGGTGCGGGGATAGGCTGGATTACCTAAAGTCTGGCTCCAGCTCTGCCCTCAGGCCCCGGTCTGTAGGCAGTCCTATGGCATTATCACGCTTAGTGCGACGCTATTAACCCTGCATTGCCCACGGGGAGGCAAGACGGCGACCGCGGCCTGAAGCCCCCTAGGGAGGAGGCTACATAGACTGAGGGACCCTCAGTGTCCTCCTGGCTCCGGCAGGGTCCCTCAATCTATGTAGCCTGCTCTCTAGAGGGGGCTTCAGGCCGCGGTTTCCGGCTCGCCTCCCCGTGGGCAATGCAGGGTTAATAGCCTCGCACTAAGCGTGATAATGCCATAGGACAGAGCTGGAGCCAGGAATTAGGTAAGTAATCCAGCCTATCCCTGCACCCAGGGCCGGGACAAGGGGTGGGCAGAAGGGGCGGCTGCCCTGGGCACTGTGAGGTTGGGGGGGGGGGTATTTGTGTTCTAGGAGCTGAAATTGAGGGGCAGGGGGTGCTAGGAATGGTGATTTGTGTTGGAGGGAGATTTGGGGGGGGGAAAGAAGATTTGTTTTAGGAGGGGGATTTGAGGGGAAGAAGATTTGTTCTAGGAGGGGGATTTGGGGGGAAGAAGATTTGTTCTAGGAGGGGGATTTGGGAGGTTTGTGCTAGAAGAGGTGATATGGTAGAGGGGGAAGAGAATTTGTGCTAGGCAGGGACATTTTTTTGGGGGGAGGGGCAATTTGTGCTACTAGGTAGTTGTGCTAGGAGGGGAAATTTGGGGGGGGGGGAATCTGTGCTAGAAGGGGGGATTGGGGGAAGAATTTGTGCTGGGAGGGGTTATTCAAAGTGGGGGGGGATTTGTGCTCGAGGGGAAATTTGAGGGGTAGAGGATTTGTGCTGGGAGGGGTGTTTTATTTGTGGTTGGGGGGGTTTTGTGCTTGGGGGATTTGGAGAGAGAGAGGATTTGAGCTCGGGGGGGGGGGGGGGGCAACGATTTGTGGTGGCAGGGGGGGACTTCAGTAGGGGGGGCAGATTTGTACTGGGTAGAGGGGGAATTTATGCCTAGGGGGTAAACATCATGCAGATTAGTGCTCATTTTCTTTTTTTTTTGGGGGGGGGGGGGGGATTTTTCCTAACACACCAGGGGGGGGGGGGGGGCAGTTTGGTATGTTTGCCCTGGGCTCTAGATGACCTTGTCCTGGCACTGCCTGTACCTCTAGGCTAAACAAGATCATTTAAACCCTTGCAGTGTGGGGAGGGGGTTGATTTACTAAAGGCAATTAGACTGTGCAGTTGCTCCAGAGCTTAGTAAATGAGGGGAAGCTTCACTTTGCAAAGAATACTCAATCACATGCGAGGAAAGTTAAAAAGTTAAAAAAAAAAAAAAAATAGCATTTGTGCTTGCACATGATTTAGAGCAGCACGATTCTGGAAAAAAATGAGAATCATGTTTTTTTGGGGGTTTTTTTAGAACTAAGATTACGATTCTCACGGCATAATATCATCTGTCAAATTATACAAAAAAAATTGGCTAACTTTACTGTTTATTTATTTATTTTTTTTTTAATCAAATCATTTTTTATTATAATATTTTTTTCCCTAAACAAAAAAAACAACAACTCAAAAACACACAAAACATTGCCATCACATATCCCCACCCAACAACAACACCAAAAAGAAAAAAAAATGTCCATATCTGCACTCACAAGATTATATTTCGATCGTTATTTAGAGCCCTCCAACACATTATTACACCTAAATGGTGTTTATATTCGTATGCAGTTACTCCTCTCCAAAAATCGATCCGTTATTAACTTTCCTCGATATCATTAGTATTACTCATCTGACTGTTCAGACAAATTGGAGACTAACCACCAGTGCCAAATTTTCACAATTTTTTTTAGGACTTCTCCTATGTTTATATGTCAATTCCTCTCATTTAGATTAAGATTATTTGCTTTAATCCATTGATCTATCATGTTTTTTTTTTTTTTTTAATTCATTGAAGTTTTTTTTTTCCCCAAAAAAATTGCGTTTGAAAGACGCAAATACAGTGTGACATAAAATATTGCAACGACCGCCATTTTATTCTCTAGGGGTCTCTGCTAAAAAAATAAATATATATATATATATATAATGTTTGGGGGTCCTAAGTAATTTTCTAGCAGAAAATACCAATTTTAACTTGTAAATAACAAATGTCAGAAAGAGGCTCAGATCACATCTTGGCGTCCCGGATCGTGGGCAGGAATCGCCGCGATTCCGCCCACGATCCCGAATCATGGCAAATTGCAGGACGCCCATGCGATCCCTGTCACTTCCAATGGCACTGCGATCGCGGCGGGATTTTGCCGCGATTGTCACCTGACGAATCGCGGTAAAATCACGCACACAGAATTGCGGTGTACGCCTGACGCCCAAAATAATTGAAAGAAAAAAAAAATTATATATATATATATATATATATAATTTTTTTTTCTTTCAATTATTTTATAACACTGTTACCATAGTAACACTGTACTACTCAGGGGAAGTGATCAGGATTTTTTTAAATTTTTTTTACACATTATGATTGCTCATGGGTGCTCAACCTGTGGCCCTCCAGCTGTTGCAGAACTACAAGTCCCATCATGCCTCTGCCTTTTGGAGTCATGCTTGTAACTGTCAGCCTTGCAATGCCTCATGGGACTTGTAGTTCTGCAACAGCTGGAGGGCCACAGGTTGAGCACCCGTGGCTTATACCAATGAATTTCATTGGTATAAGCAACCATTCTTTACTGAATGAAACTGATTCATTCAGTGAGTATTGTTGTGGTTAGCTGCGATTGGCCACAGCTAATCACATGGTACAGATGGGCTGTGATATTGACCCTGTCTGTACCATGTGATCAAAGTGACCAATCACAGCTAGCAATGCAATCGTGCACAATGGATGGCATGAAAGGAAGCCATCTATTGTTTACGACTGTCATGTGATCTGCTGAGATTGGTCACAGCAATCACATGGTACGGTGATCTGTCATCAGCTGTGTCCAGGCGCGTTCCCGGGCAAAGACGATTGTCCCGCCTGGCCCTCATTTTGCAATAGGCCGGGCAGAAAGTGGTTAATGTGTTGGCCCCTGTACTCCGGTGAGCTAGTGTTGTACAACTACCCTTTCATTATCTACTACCAGTGCATCAAGTGGACATTTTGTCTGCATTGTATCGATTATACCTGAATAATGTTTGCTTAATTTTCATCTTTTCTTGTGTTTTTGTATTTCTATACTTTTATATACAATAAAGTTACCTTTAAAAAAAGGGGGGGGGGTGAAGGGTTAGCCCCTATAGAGCTCAATTTACAAAGATAAAAGAGCAAGATAAAAAAAAAGGTACTTTCTAGTAAGTGGCAGTTATTTTCAGTTGGGCTCAATGACATTTGAAAATAACTGTCACATAATGAAATAAAGTAACCTTAGCCTTGTGTATTGAGATTTGAAAATGTCAGGTACCTGGCTAAATAAAGCTACTCATCCCCCAGTGATGACACGTTGTGGATGGAGTCTCTATGTATGTAGAAGGTGTCTTCAGATTATAGCGTCCCCTGTGCCGACACACTTCTCCTTTTTATTACCTCCAATATTTTTTTTATTGCTTTTTAAAACAAAAGAAAAAGGATTTGGCTGTTAGAGGTGTCACTTGTAGTAAATATATGAAAGTTGATTAGAGGTCGGCTGTTGTCGGAAGCGGCACACCATGGCACGGTGTCATTAGATGGAAGCCCCAGGACGGAAGAAGCGACAGCCGTGCCGGAGAATACAGAATTCTATACTTTTAGTGTTGAATAATTCTTTTTGATGGCGGTGATAATAACCAGCCTCAAGGAAGCCCCAGCAGGCCCTCGAAATATTTTATCGGGAAGATTTGATGATGTTTACGTGGTTTTTTTTGGGAACGCAGAAAATTCAAAATGTGAACAAAAACAAAAGTGTGCCGATACCGAATCATTTCTTGTATGGAAACCTCACAACAGTAAAATCAGTCTGAATATGCAGTAAAGCATGCTTGTTATACTCACTGTGGAACTGTGTAAAAAGGCAGTTTGATCCTGTCTTCTCTGATCTTCCCCTTCTTCCACTGTCCCCAATCCATCACCTGATAGAAAAGAGCCCTAGGAGGCACTTTGCACATGCTCAGTTTGGTATGTATTACTAGAGAGGTTTTTTCTTTTCTTGGAAGGGTGCATGTGATCGGCACAGGGCCAATCAGCACTGCCCAGACAGAGGGTCAGGGGTCCTGCAGCCTCATAGGACAGTCAGAGGAGAATGAAAACTCCTCCTACAAAGCTTTAACCAGACACTGATAGACGTCACAAGACTGCTACCCTGTTTCCCCGAAAATAAGACCTAGCGTGATTGACGGTGATGGCTGCAATATAAGCCCTACCCCCCAAATAAGCCCTAGTTAAAGTCCTTGTAGGTCTTATTTTCAGGGTAGGGTCTATTTTTGGGGAAACAGGGTAGGGCTTATTTGGGGGGTAAGGCTTATATTGCAGGCATCACTGACAGTCACGCTAGGTCTTATTTTCGGGGAAACAGGGTATATACTGCTGATGAGAAAAGGTTTATATTTACTAAAATAATTGCATTTCCATGTTCTGTGTACTGTGGGAGACCAGATATAGTGAATGCAGAGTCCTGGGTTTAGTAACACTTTAAAGCGGTTGTAAACCCTTACATTTTGCCTAGTGAAGTGACTGGCCTCAGCTCATACACAGAGATTAAACAAATCCTCCTACATAAGTTGTACCTGTTTATCTGCTGCCGTCTGTCCCCTACATCCATTCAAAGTGCAGAATTTACACAGGATCGCTCAGCTCTGAAAGCAGGGGGCGGAGATCTGAAGTTACATCAGTGAGGAGAGCTGATTGGAGGGAAGCCCCCTCCCCTTTCACACAGCACACAGGAACAAAGCTGAGGCTGTCAATCACAGACTGTGCCCTCCTGTCACCATTTTTTTGCTTGGTGTCAGGAAAACTTGTCAGAAGTGACTCACGCAGATAGCATAGGAAGGAAGCAGCAGACAGAAATTATACTTAGTGCTTTGGATTGAAACAAGTGCACACTATAAGGGATGTGTTTTGTTCATATTTCATGTCTGAGGTTTACAACCGCTTTAACCACTTCACGCAAATCGCCGTACCCGTACGTCGGTACATTGACGCTAAATACCGTTGTTGTGACAGCAGCTAGCTGCCATAACCCCGATATTTTCAGGAACAGCGTGTGTTTCTCTTTAAGATAAAAGTGCCCTCTGAGCCTGGATGCCGAGTGAGGGGAAGATTGTCTCCACTCAGCTCCATAACATTAGATGGCGGGAAGCGACGTCAAACGTCACTTCCGCCCAATGCTCTTAAAGGGGAATTTTTTTTAAAATTTATTGCATTTTAGTGTAAATATGAGATCCGAGGTCTTTTTGACCCCCCAGATCTCACATTTAAGATGTCCTGTCATGCCTTGTTTTCTATTACTACAAGGGATGTTTACATAAAATGAAAAAAAAAAAAAAGATCAAGCTTCGAGGGTCGTAGTTAGGAGACCTGCGGGGTAGGTAGCCAAAGTCCTACCCCACCACTGGTCAGTTTGGGGCTCCTATCATCTATGGTTCTGGAGATACGGGCCTCCTTGCGCAGCCTGTCAGAAGCTGCATACATCGCGGCCAGTTTAAATACAAGCTGGCACACTCTGCAGCAGACTGAGAGGATGAGCTCACAGTGCCTCTCACTTCTTGTCAGAAACACTGAGCTCAATAAACAGCTTGGAGCCTTGTACTAATGGTAAAGCACCATTGGAACAAGCTGTCCAATAAAAATGCTGCAGTGGAGGCCCTCCTCTCACTGCAGTGTCATAGAAGGGGGCATGTTTCTAAAAGACAAATGCTCCCTTCCAGCCCTTACAGGGGTTGTAAACCCTTGTGTTTTTTTCACCTTAAGGCATGCCTCCCAACATTTTGAGATGGGAACGGGACACCTACTAAAAAAAAGTATGTAGGCATAGGACACGCCCCCTGCCACACTCCCTTAAAGGAGAATTAACCAAAAAAAAAAAAGCTTAAATAAATCCACAAGGACTTTTTTTTTACCACTACAATACTTTTTATATTGGCTTTTAAAATGTACAAATGCAGCAATTTAGATGTTGGATGAAAGGTTTAGCACGGGGAAACACTTTTTGAAAGCTAAAAAGTGAATTTTATAAACAACTATATGAATCAGACCAAAATGAGGGACAAATGAGGATGAAAGAGGGACAGAGGGACATTGCTCCAAATCAGGGACAGTCCCTCAAAATCAGGGACAGTTGGGAGCATTGTTAATACATCCTATGCATTAAGGTGAAAAATCACCTGCCAGCCACCGACCCCCCAGCCCCCCTATTTTACTTACCTGAGCCCCTTCATCTCCTCGGTGAGGACGTGTTGTCCCTCTCTCCACGGGGTCCCGGCTCTTGATTGGATAGATTGATAGCAGCGCAGCCATTGGCTCCCGCTGCTGTCAATCAAATCCAATGACGTGGGGCCAAGTCCAGCATTCGTGTCTGTGGACGCAAATGCTGGACTCGGGAGCGCGCCCGCAAGGTAACCCCCTCGGGAGAGCGCTTCTCCTATGGGGGTCATCTGATGTGGAGAGGAGCCGCAAGAGCCACCGGGGGACCCCAGAGGATGTTCGGGGCCACTCTGTGCAAAACGAGCTGCACAGTGGAGGTAAGTATGATTTGTTTGTTATTTAAAAAAAAAAAAAAAAGATCCTTTATAAACACTTTAACTGCAAGGAAAAAAACATGTGTTTATGGGTATTATTATTCATTATTATTATACACAATTTATATAGCGCCAACAGTTTACACAGCGCTTTACAATGTAGAGGGGGGACATAAGATTTGCCCACAATCCCATGTTTTTCTCACACGGAGGGAGAATGATGATCTGCTGCCTGCTGAAAAGGTACTCTTGTAATCAAGCTAAATCATATTCTATTATGCTATATGTTATAACATAATTTATAATTTAACATAATGTATTATTTATCTATTTACTGCGAAATTACTGGTTGGAAGTTATAACTTTAAACTTCAATAACTTGTCCGTTAAGCCCCCTGCTTGAGTACAGTTTTTGAAAATGTAGTAAATTACCTTAAAAACAATATATAATAATTATTTGCATATTACTTAATTATGGTAATTAACCCCAGGCCAATTCTGACACTTTTCTCCTACATGTAAAAATCATCTTTTTTTTTTGCTAGAAAATTTACTCAGAATCCCCAAACATTATATATATATATTGCTTTAGCAGACACCCTAGGGAATAAAATGGCGGTCGTTGCTTTTTATGTTACACTGTATTTGCGCAGCAATTTTTCAAACTCGTTTTTTTGGGGAAAAAAAATGTTTCATGAAAAAAAAACCCACTAAAGTTAGCCCGTTTTTTTTTTTTTTTTGTATACTATGAAAGATGATGTTTTGTTGGGTAAATAGATACCTAACATGTCACACTTTAAAATTGCGCACACTCGAATGACACTGGGGCAAGGCTGCAATGACACTCGAATGACACTGGGGCAAGGCTGCAATGACACTCGAATGACACTGGGGCAAGGCTGCAATGACACTGGGCAAGGCTGCAATGACACTGGGCAAGGCTGCAATGACACTGGGCAAGGCTGCAATGACACTGGGGCAAGGCTGCAATGACACTGGGGCAAGGCTGCAATGACACTGGGCAAGGCTGCAATGACACTGGGCAAGGCTGCAATGACACTGGGCAAGGCTGCAATGACACTGGGCAAGGCTGCAATGACACTGGGGCAAGGCTGCAATGACACTCGGGCAAGGCTGCAATGACACTGGGGCAAGGCTGCAATGACACTGGGGCAAGGCTGCAATGACACTGGGCAAGGCTGCAATGACACTGGGCAAGGCTGCAATGACACTGGGCAAGGCTGCAATGACACTGGGGCAAGGCTGCAATGACACTGGGGCAAGGCTGCAATGACACTGGGGCAAGGCTGCAATGACACTGGGGCAAGGCTGCAATGACACTGGGCAAGGCTGCAATGACACTGGGCAATTTTTCAAACTCGTTTTTTTGGGAAAAAAAATGTTTCATGAAAAAAAAACCCACTAAAGTTAGCCCGTTTTTTTTTTTTTTTTTTGTATACTATGAAAGATGATGTTTTGTTGGGTAAATAGATACCTAACATGTCACACTTTAAAATTGCGCACACTCGAATGACACTGGGGCAAGGCTGCAATGACACTGGGGCAAGGCTGCAATGACACTGGGCAAGGCTGCAATGACACTGGGGCAAGGCTGCAATGACACTGGGGCAAGGCTGCAATGACACTGGGGCAAGGCTGCAATGACACTGGGGCAAGGCTGCAATGACACTGGGCAAGGCTGCAATGACACTGGGCAAGGCTGCAATGACACTGGGCAAGGCTGCAATGACACTGGGGCAAGGCTGCAATGACACTCGAATGACACTGGGGCAAGGCTGCAATGACACTGGGCAAGGCTGCAATGACACTGGGCAAGGCTGCAATGACACTGGGCAAGGCTGCAATGACACTGGGGCAAGGCTGCAATGACACTGGGCAAGGCTGCAATGACACTGGGCAAGGCTGCAATGACACTGGGGCAAGGCTGCAATGACACTGGGCAAGGCTGCAATGACACTGGGGCAAGGCTGCAATGACACTGGGGCAAGGCTGCAATGACACTGGCCAAGGCTGCAATGACACTGGGGAAGGCTGCAATGACACTGGGGCAAGGCTGCAATAACACTGGGCAAGGCTGCAATGACACTGGGCAAGGCTGCAATGACACTGGGCAAGGCTGCATATGACACTGATAAGGTTGCATTGATGGGCATTTAAATGTAATTTTTTTCCTTGAACTTCCCTCCTAAAAGTTTTTTTCCTTAAAATCCCCTCCTAAACCTGGGGTGCATGTTATACGCCGGCACGTGTTGTACGCCGATAAATACGGTAATTATGTATATACCATACCTGTGGGATCCCTCTGGAAGCTGGAGCTCTCTGTAGTAGACACCATTACTCCACTTGCTTCCAGGTCCGATTCCGAGCCGCTGCCGTGCTGCATTGTAAACACAGGAGGTCGGGTGCTTGGCACAGGTGCCATTCCGAAATCGCTTTGTGTTTATTCCGGGGATGTAAAGCCTTCTCTGAACGAGGCGCAGAGGCAAGGTGGTGACGTCACATTCTCCATCTGGTTCTATTACAGAATGCATTGCATTGATTGAGAAAATGCTAAGCATTCTGTGAATAGTCCTCGTGCCGAGCACCTGACCCTGTGTGCACAATGCAGCAGGGAAGACGCTACCTAGTGGAGATCGCTGGAGTAGCGATGTCCACTACTGTAATTTCCATCTTCTAGAGCAGGGGTGTCAAACTCAAATTCATCGGGGGCCACATCAGCAATATGGTTGTCCTCAAGGGGCCGGTTCTATATCTAAGACTATGTATCTACTCTTTATCATATCCAATAATTGCCTCTGCATTTAATTATAACAGTTTTTTACTTTAGGAGCTAAGAGTTCAGGGGTGTGATATGTACAGAGGGCTGGGTTCGGAAGCTGCGCTACGTTCAGAATGCAGAGTTCAAGAGTGAGTTACGTAGAGAGCTCAGGGTACAGGGGTTGCGCTGTGGACAGAGTGCATGGTTCAGAGGTTTGCGCTGTGGACAGAGTGCAGGGTTCAGGGGGTTTGCATTGTGGACAGAGTGCAGGGTTCAGAGGTTTGCGCTGTGGACAGAGTACAGGGTACAGGGGTTTGCGCTGTAGACAAAGTGCAGGGTACAGGGGGTTTGCACTGTGGACAGAGTGCAGGGTTCAGGGGCTTTGCACTGTGGACAGAGTGCAGGGTTCAGGGGTTTGCGCTGTGGACAGAGTGCAGGGTACAGGGGTTTGCGCTGTGGACAAAGTGCAGGGTACAGGGGTTGCGCTGTGGACAGAGTGCAGGGTTCAAGGGGTTTGTGCTGTGGACAGAGTGCAGGGTTCAAGGGGTTTGTGCTGTGGACAGAGTGCAGGGTACAGGGGTTGCACTGTGGACAGAGTGCAGGGTACAGGGGTTTGCGCTGTGGACAGAGTGCAGGGTACAGGGGGTTTGCGCTGTGGACAGAGCGCAGGGTTCAGGGGTTTGTGCTGTGGACAGAGCGCAGGGTTCAGGGGTTTGTGCTGTGGACAGAGGGCAGGGTTCAGGGGTTTGCGCTGTGGACAGAGTGCAGGGTTCAGGGGGTTTGCATTGTGGACAGAGTGCAGGGTTCAGAGGTTTGCGCTGTGGACAGAGTACAGGGTACAGGGGTTTGCGCTGTAGACAAAGTGCAGGGTACAGGGGGTTTGCACTGTGGACAGAGTGCAGGGTTCAGGGGGTTTGCACTGTGGACAGAGTGCAGGGTTCAGGGGGTTTGCACTGTGGACAGAGTGCAGGGTTCAGGGGTTTGCGCTGTGGACAGAGTGCAGGGTACAGGGGTTTGCGCTGTGGACAAAGTGCAGGGTACAGGGGTTGCGCTGTGGACAGAGTGCAGGGTTCAAGGGGTTTGTGCTGTGGACAGAGTGCAGGGTACAGGGGTTGCGCTGTGGACAGAGTGCAGGGTACAGGGGTTTGCGCTGTGGACAGAGTGCAGGGTTCAAGGGGTTTGTGCTGTGGACAGAGTGCAGGGTACAGGGGTTGCGCTGTGGACAGAGTGCAGGGTACAGGGGTTTGTGCTGTGGACAGAGTGCAGGGTACAGGGGGTTTGCGCTGTGGACAGAGTGCAGGGTACAGGGGTTTGTGCTGTGGACAGAGTGCAGGGTTCAGGGGTTTGTGCTGTGGACAGAGGGCAGGGTTCAGGGGTTTGCGCTGTGGACAGAGTGCAGGGTACAGGGGTTTGCGCTGTGGACAAAGTGCAGGGTACAGGGGTTGCGCTGTGGACAGAGTGCAGGGTTCAAGGGGTTTGTGCTGTGGACAGAGTGCAGGGTTCAAGGGGTTTGTGCTGTGGACAGAGTGCAGGGTACAGGGGTTGCGCTGTGGACAGAGTGCAGGGTACAGGGGTTTGCGCTGTGGACAGAGTGCAGGGTACAGGGGGTTTGCGCTGTGGACAGAGTGCAGGGTACAGGGGTTTGCGCTGTGGACAGAGTGCAGGGTACAGGGGGTTTGCGCTGTGGACAGAGCACAGGGTTCAGGGGTTTGTGCTGTGGACAGAGCACAGGGTTCAGGGGTTTGTGCTGTGGACAGAGGGCAGGGTTCAGGGGTTTGCGCTGTGGACAGAGTGCACCTCTTTCCATGCGTTTTTGATGCATAAAAAAACGCACTGGACTGCATGTGATGTGAACTGGCCGTAAGGGCAGACGATTTACGATCACTCATCCATCTGCTCTTAGGTCAGGCATGCAAGCAGTGAAAGCCCCTCCTCCAGATGGAGACTCCTGGGATTTATGACATTATTTTAGCCTAGGCCAGAAACCAGGAAGCAACTAAAAAACGAAGTAAAACAAGTAAATACCTTCCTATTAGAGCTGCACGATTCATCGTTAAGAATCGTTATCGTGATTTTTTCCCCGTTGCGATCTTGACAAAGTATTTCCCAATTCTTTCTTTGCAGAGAATTCTATTTGCTCTGCTAAAGCCGACAGCCGTCAAAGGAAAACAAAAACAAAAAAAAAAGGGGCAAATCACAACATTATTTTGCAGTGGAACTTAAGTATAAACATTGTAATGATTTGTCCTTTAGATCAAAGGAATAAAATTTGGTGTGTAAATGAGGGAAGTTGAACCACTTAAAACACTAAACCTTTTTTTGACATTTGTTGCTTACAAGTTAAAATCTTTTTTTTTTTTTTTTTTGCTAGAAAATTACTTAGAACCCCCAAACATTTTATATATATATATATATATATGTACACTACCGTTCAAAAGTTTGGGGTCACCCAAACAATTTTGTGTTTTCCATGAAAAGTCACACTTATTCACCACCATACGTTGTGAAATGAATAGAAAATAGAGTCAAGACATTGACAAGGTTAGAAATAATGATTTGTATTTGAAATAACATTGTTTTTACATCAAACTTTGCTTTCATCAAAGAATCCTCCTTTTGCAGCAATTACAGCATTGCACACCTTTGGCATTCTAGCTGTTAATTTATTGAGGTAAGCTGGAGAAATTGCACCCCACGCTTCTAGAAGCAGCTCCCACAAGTTGGATTGGTTGGATGGGCACTTCTGGCGTACCATACGGTCAAGCTGCTCCCGCAACAGCTCAATGGGGTTCAGATCTGTTGACTGTGCTGGCCACTCCATTACCGATAGAATACCAGCTGCCTGCTTCTGCTGTAAATAGTTCTTGCACAATTTGGAGGTGTGTTTAGGGTCATTGTCCTGTTGTAGGATGAAATTGGCTCCAATCAAGCGCTGTCCACTGGATATGGCATGGCGTTGCAAAATGGAGTGATAGCCTTCCTTATTCAGAATCCCTTTTACCCTGTACAAAGCTCCCACCTTACCAGCACCAAAGCAACCCCAGACCATCACATTACCTCCACCATGCTTAACAGATGGCGTCAGGCATTCTTCCAGCATCTTTTCATTTGTTCTGCGTCTCACAAACATTCTTCTTTGTGATCCAAACACCTCAAACTTGGATTCATCCGTCCACAACACTTTTTTCCAGTCTTCCTCTGTCCAATGTCTGTGTTCTTTTGCCCATCTTAATCTTTTTCTTTTATTGGCCAGTCTCAGATATGGCTTTTTCTTTGCCACTCTGCCCTGAAGCCCAAAATCCCGCAGCCGCCTCTTCACTGTAGATGTTGACACTGGTGTTTTGCGGGTACTATTTAATGAAGATGCCAGTTGGGGACCTGTGAGGCGTCTGTTTCTCAAACTAGAGACTCTAATGTGCTTATCTTCTTGCTTAGTTGTGCAACGCAGCCTCCCACTTCTTTTTCTACTCTGGTTAGAGCCTGTTTGTGCTGTCCTCTGAAGGGAGTAGTACACACCGTTGTAGGAAATCTTCAATTTCTTTGCAATTTCTCGCATGGAATAGCCTTCATTTCTAAGAACAAGAATAGACTGTCGAGTTTCAGATGAAAGTTCTCTTTTTCTGGCCATTTTGAGCGTTTAATTGACCCCACAAATGTGATGCTCCAGAAACTCAATCTGCTCACAGGAAGGTCAGTTTTGTAGCTTCTGGAAGGAGCTAGACTGTTTTTAGATGTGTGAACATGATTGCACAAGGGTTTGCTAATCATCAATTAGCCTTCTGAGCCAATGAGCAAACACATTGTACCATTAGAACACTGGAGTGATAGTTGCTGGAAATGGGCCTCTATACACCTATGTAGATATTGCACCAAAAACTAGACATTTGCAGTTAGAATAGTCATTTACCACATTAGCAATGTATAGAGTATATTTGTTTAAAGTTAGGACTAGTTTAAAGTTAGCTTCATTTAAAAGTACAGTGCTTTTCCTTCAAAAATAAGGACATTTCAATGTGACCCCAAACTTTTGAACGGTAGTGTATATATAAAATGTTTGGGGGTTCTAAGTAATTGTAGAAATCGAAAGGCAGGCATTTACAGAAGTCGAAATGGACTTCCTAAAGGATTTCACTTGATGACGGGATCTGCAAACCATTTGATTATTTTAGAGAAAAGCTCAGTAAATGGTAGAGAGGGAGATCTCTTCTTCTTCCTGGGAACGGCAGGCGCCGGGAGATGGAGAAAAGGCAATGATTGCTCATTCTCTGCACTTCTGGGATAAGTGCGTTCTTAGGATTGCTTTTTTTTTTGATTATACTAGAAATATTCTAGCGGGCGGCTCTCAGGTCGGTCGCATTGCTTGGGAATAGCAGGCAGTGGACTGTGCTGAGCTGTGCCTGCATGGAGGTCACCGGAGGCCATATGGAGCCCGGCCAGTCATTGGGTCCAGGCCGACCATCCCGGGGGGGGGGGTGAAGGGAAGGCAGCTGCAACGTTCCAGACTCATTTACTCATGTCAGTGTATGTATTAGATTGTAAGCTCTTCTGAGCAGGGCCCTCTTAATCCTCTTGTATTTTATTGTATTATTAACTGTATTGCCTCCCTTTTATATTGTAAAGCGCTGCATAAACTGTTGGCGCCATATAAATCCTGTATAATAATAATTATTCCGCACATTCGGCTTATTTGAATTGATGTCATGATGATGACATTTGATGTCTCGATGATGTCACATTTGATGATGACATTTGATGTCATGATGATGTCACATTTGATGATGACATTTGATGTCATGATGATGTCACATTTGATGTCACGATGATGTCACATTTGATGTCACGGTGATGTCACATTTGATGTCACGATGATGTCACGATGATGTCACATTTGATGTCACGATGATGTCACATTTGATGTCACGATGATGTCACATCGGGTGACCTTTACCTGTTGCTCGGATCCGGGCCGGGTAGGTAAATGAGTGTTGCAGAGGTGATATCTGAAAAGCCCAATTATTGTTCAGGGTAAAATCAGCTAAATAGGTGCATCAAAAAAAAGCGTTCAATGGTTTGCAGTTCGTTTTTTTTTTTTCTAAAGCAGCCACAGCCTGAGCAGAAAAGCCTGTCCCCTGCCAGCCTGCTGCAGAGGTAAACAGTGCCTTGCATTCAGCCGCCAAAAATTATCAGCTGACAATAGGGTTATCGGCGATAAAAAAAAAAAAAAAAAAAGGTGCTGCGTCCCATTGACTTCAATGCAAAATGACGTCCTTCTGACTTCAATCTAAAAACACCCCCCCATTAACTTCAATGCAAAATTGCGTCCCCTTTGACTTCAATGCAAAATCCCGTCCTATTGATTTCAATGCAAAAATACCCACTACTGACTTCAGTGCAAAACCGTGTCCCATTGACTTCAATGCAAAAACACCCTCTATTGACTTCAATGCAAAATTACATCCCGTTGACTTCAATGCAAAATCACGTCCTATTGACTTTAATACAAAAAATGCCCTCTATTGACTTCAATGTAAAATCACATCATATTGACTTCAATGCAAAATTGTGTCAAATTGACTTTTATGCAAAAACGCCCCCTATTGACTTCAATGCAAAACCGCGTCCTATTGACTTCAATGCAAAATCAGGTCCTATTGACTTTAATGCAAAAACGCCCTTTTATTGACTTCAATACAAAATCATGTCCTTCTGACTTCAATCCAAAAACGCCCCCCCGATTAATTTCAATGCAAAATCGCGTCCCAGTGACTTCAATGCAAAAACACCTGCTATTGACTTCAATGCGAAATTACATCCCATTGACTTCGAAGCGAAAACACATCCTATTGACTTTAATGCAAAAAATGCCCTCTATTGACTTCAATGTAAAATCACATCATATTGACTTCAATGCAAAATTGTGTCAAATTGACTTCTATGCAAAAACGCCCCCTATTGACTTCAATGAAAAAATTGCGTCCCATTGACTTCAATGCAAAATCATGTCCTATTGACTTTAATGCAAAAACACCCTCTTATTGACTTCAATGTAAAATCACACCCCGTCGACTTCAATGCATAATTGTGTCCCATTGACTTCAATGCAAATTCGCGTCCCATTGACTTCAAGCTGTATGTAGGAGCGCAGCCACCCTCTCTTGCTTACTCCGGAGATTGGGGATTTGTATTGTGCATAGAGCAGAGCACATGACCGCAAATATTGTGCACTGCTTGTTCCAAACAACAGGAAGTGAGGGGGGAAGAGAGAGGTTCAGGAGCTCACAGAGGATGGTGCCGGGAGGCAGAAAAATACAGCAAGAAACGATTTCATGAAAAATAGATTGCAGGACCATTAAGTAGTGGATGTGGATAGATGTGGATGGATGTGGATGGATGTGGATGGGTGTGGATGGATGTGGATGGGTGTGCATGGATGTGGATGGGTGTGCATGGATGTGGATGGGTGTGGATGGATGTGGATGGGTGTGGATGGGTGGGGATGGGTGTGGATGGGTGTGGATGGGTGTGGATGGATGTGGATGGGTGTGGATGGATGTGGATGGGTGTGCATGGATGTGGATGGGTGTGGATGGATGTGGATGGGTGTGGATGGATGTGGATGGGTGTGGATGGATGTGGATGGGTGTGCATGGATGTGGATGGGTGTGGATGGGTGTTGATGGATGTGGATGGGTGTGCATGGATGTGGATGAGTGTGGATGGATGTGGATGGATGTGGATGGGTGTGGATGGATGTGGATGGGTGTGCATGGATGTGGATGGGTGTGGATGGATGTGGATGGGTGTGCATGGATGTGGATGGGTGTGGATGGATGTGGATGGGTGTGCATGGGTGTGGATGGATGTGGATGGGTGTGGATGGATGGGTGTGGATGGATGTGGATGGATGTGGATGGGTGTGCATGGATGTGGATGGATGTGGATGGGTGTGCATGGATGTGGATGGGTGTGGATGGATGTGGATGGGTGTGGATGGGTGTGCATGGATGTGGATGGGTGTGGATGGATGTGGATGGGTGTGGATGGATGTGGATGGGTGTGGATGGATGTGGATGGGTGTGCATGGATGTGGATGGGTGTGGATGGATGTGGATGGATGTGGATGGGTGTGCATGGATGTGGATGGGTGTGGATGGATGTGGATGGGTGTGGATGGGTGTGGATGGATGTGGATGGGTGTGGATGGATGTGGATGGGTGTGGATGGATGTGGATGGGTGTGCATGGATGTGGATGGGTGTGGATGGATGTGGGTGGGTGTGCATGGATGTGGATGGGTGTGGATGGATGTGGATGGGTGTGCATGGGTGTGGATGGATGTGGATGGGTGTGGATGGATGGGTGTGGATGGATGTGGATGGATGTGGATGGGTGTGCATGGATGTGGATGGATGGGTGTGCATGGATGTGGATGGGTGTGGATGGGTGTGGATGGATGTGGATGGGTGTGGATGGGTGTGGATGGATGTGGATGGGTGTGGATGGATGTGGATGGGTGTGGATGGATGTGGATGGGTGTGGATGGATGTGGATGGGTGTGGATGGGTGTGGATGGATGTGGATGGGTGTGGATGGATGTGGATGGATGTGGATGGGTGTGGATGGATGTGGATGGATGTGGATGGGTGTGCATGGATGTGGATGGGTGTGGATGGATGTGGATGGGTGTGGATGGATGTGGATGGGTGTGGATGGATGTGGATGGGTGTGGATGGGTGTGGATGGATGTGGATGGGTGTGGATGGGTGTGGATGGATGTGGATGGATGTGGATGGGTGTGCATGGATGTGGATGGGTGTGGATGGGTGTGGATGGATGTGGATGGGTGTGGATGGGTGTGGATGGATGTGGATGGGTGTGGATGGGTGTGGATGGGTGTGGATGGATGTGGATGGGTGTGGATGGATGTGGATTTGTGTGGATGGGTGTGGATGGGTGTGGATGGATGTGGATGGGTGTGGATAGATGTGGATGGGTGTGGATGGATGTGGATTTGTGTGGATGGGTGTGGATGGATGTGGATGGATGTGGATGGATGTGGATGGGTGTGGATGGATGTGGATGGTTTTTGGAGAAGAAGGATATTGTTTATTGTTACCTTCAGTATCTGTATATAGGAAGCAAAATATTTCGGAACTTCTTATATTTTATTTTTATTGTAACCACACCCCCTCCATTGTTGTATATGGAAGAGGCCTTCTAATGCATCTTATTTCATTAGACAAATAACAATGTGCAACGTTCAGGACTGCACAGCGATCGATCACAATTCTTTTACTGCTCAGACCAACATAAAATAAAAAATGAAGTATTATGGGACTCGGCTCATCATCTCTTCAGTGTGGCATGAAAGGTGCCCGCCGTGCCCTTAAAGTGGTGTTCCGGCCGAAATTAAATTTTTTAAATAAAAATACCCCTATAATACACAAGCTTAATGTATTCTAGTAAAGTTAGTCTGTAAACTAAGGTCTGTTTTGTTAGTTTATAGGAGTAGTTTGTTATTTTATAAACTTACAGCAGGCCGTGGCCATCTTAAGTGTGGGCATCTGAAGCCAGACTGTATTTCTTCCTGGATCTCATCCTTGCAGATCTCGCACATGCTCAGTGCAGCACAAGCAGTGTAATAGGTTTCAGGTCAGGTTTCCATAGCAACGGCAGTGTCAGAGGAAGTTGCCGCCCCTTCCCAGAAGGCATTGCAAACAGGAAATGATGCGATGGGCCGTGGCCAGGGAGGAGGAAGTGAAAAATGAATACAGCAGATATACAGTAGGTGCTGAGAAAATTTTTTTTTAAATATCCAATTCGTTTACAGTGCGCAGTTTAGTGAGGGATGCTGAAGAGTTGTAAACGTGGGTGGAACTCCACTTTAAAGTTGACAGAAACCAAAGCTGGATGACGTTTGGCTTGTCAAAGCCGTATTAAACCCAAAAAGCAAACATTTATTATATGACAGCTCACCAGTCATTAGAAGTGATGGCTGCATTCGTTTTCTTTTCTCCTGGTGATCTGACCAGTAAGGCTGTGTTCTCACATATGCAATGCGGGAACCAGCGCGATTCCTGTGCGGGTTCCCGTATCGCATCTGACTCGCAGGCAGTTCACACTGCTTTCTGCGAACCGCTGTGGGTGTCAATGGAAAGTTAAGGGCACCCCCCCAAAGTGGTTCGCAGAACGCAGCGGAACGCAGTGCGAACTGGGGAATCGGATCGCATGGGTAATAGGGGGGCCCATCCATTAACCGCTTCAGATCCGCGCTGTAGCTGAATGACGGCTACAGCGGGGACCTACTTTGCCGGGAGGGCATCAATAGACGTCCTCCCGTGCTTGAGCGGCCTGCATACCCCTCATTTATGAGACTCACTGGATCGCAGATCGGAGATCCCAACCCCTTACCACCTGATCAGCTGTCAGCCAATGACAGCTGATCACGTGATGTAAACAGAGCCGGTAATCGGCTATTTTTTTCTCATCACGCTGATAGCATGAGGAGGAAAAAAAAATGGCGATCACCGGCGGCTGTCAGAGGGACATCGGTCCCGATCAACGAGAGCAGCTGCCAGCTCATCTGTGCCCACCTGTGCCACCTACCAGTGCCCACAGTGCCACCCATCAGTGCCCACAGTGCCGCCTATCAGTGCCCACAGTACCACCTATCAATTTCAACAATCAGTGCCTCATCAACAGTGCTGCCCTTCAGTATCACTGACCAGTGCCCATCAGTGCCACCTATCAGTGCCACCCATCAGTGCCATATATCAGTGGTACCGATCAGTAACACCTATCAGTGCCCTTCAGTGCCACCTATCAGTGCCACCTTATCTGTGCCCATCAGTACCACCTTATCTGTCCCCATCAGTGCTGCCTAATCTGTGCCTATCAGTGCCACCTTATCTGTGCCTATCAATGCCGCCTATCAGTGCCTATCAATAAAGGAGAAAAATTACCTGTTTGCAAAATTTTATAACAAACTATGAAGCATGATTTTTTTTCCCCAAATTTCTGTCTTTTTTTGTTTGTTTAGCAAAAAATAAAACCCCCAGAGGTGATCAAATACCACCAAAAGAAAGCTCTATTTGTGTAAAAAAAAAAGATATAAATGTAATTTGCGTACAGCGTTGCAGAACCGTGCAATTATATATAATTATATTATATTCGACTTTTTAATTAATTTTATGAATTTAAATGAATATGAATTTATTTTCGGCCATTGTCAGCATATTTTTTTGGCTGATTATTTTCGGCGGCCATTATTGGCACCATTTTTTTCTATCGGCAAAAAGCCCATATTTTCGATCATTTTCAGAGGCCTATATATCGGTGCATCCCTAAAAACAACTGCTGGAATTACATGAACATGTTAACTCCTTGCTGCCTGCCCACAGTAGTCTTATCGTGGGGCGAGGCAGGACAGACAACATGGCTGCACGTCACCGGCTTGCTTATAGGGTTGGGGCGCACATGTGTGTGTGTGCCCCCCATGTCTACCCGCGCTGTTATTCGACACAGCACAAGTTTGGCAGCTGATTTCAGCCAATGATTTTGGCTGAAGTCAGCTGATCAGCTGTGTCCAATCACACACACAGAGTTCTGTGTTTTACAAACACAGACCTTTGCGTACAGGGAACAGCGATCTGGCTGTTTCTACTCCGTGAAAAGCAGGGAGAAAAAACAGCCAGATCAGAAATTAAAAGCCAGCACACATTACACATTGTTAGGTGCACCTTATCCCCTTGAGTGGCCCCGATCATCGTCTTCTGGGGTCCCCCCGGCGGCGCTTGTGGCTCCTCCTCGCATTGGTAAACGACCCATGGGAAAAGCGCTTTCCTGGGGGGGTTACCTTGCGGGCGCGCTCCCGAGTCCAGCATTTGCGTGCATAGACACAGACTGCCGGACTCGGTTCGCCCCCCCGATGCCCGCGTCATTTGACTTGATTGACAGCCGCGGGAGCCAATGGCTGCACTGCTATCAATCTATCCAATCAAGAGCCGAGAACCCAGGGCAGAGAAGCCAAGGTAATGAACGGGCTCAGGTGAGTAAAACGGGGAGGCCGGTCAGTGTCAGCAGTTTTTCACCTTAGTGCATAGGATGCATTAAAGCGGAGTTCCGCAGATTTTTTTTTTTTTAGACAAATACTGCAGCTGCCGACTTTTAAAATATGGACATTTACCTGACCAGGGCGACCGCGCTGTCGGCCCCCGAAGCCCATCTATCCCTCGGCTCTCGGGTGCTGCCGCCGCCATCTTCGTTAAGGGAATCAGGATGTGAAGCCTTGCAGCTTCACTTCCTGGTTCCCTACTGCGCATGCGCAACTCGCGCTACGCGATCCCACTGGTCACTGCTGTCTCTTGGGACCTGTGTGTCTCCCAGAAGACAGCAGGGGGGGGGGACAGAGAAGGCGCCGGAAGTGGCGTAGAAGTGGGAGCAAAATACCTGTATTAGACAGGTATCTGCTCCCCCCCCCCCCCCGAAAGGTGCCAAATGTGACACTGGAGGGGGGGGGGGAGGATTCCGAAAAGCGGAAGTTCCATTTTTGGGTGGAACTCCGCTTTAAGGTGAAAAAACACGAGGGTTTACAACCCCTTTAACCCCTTCCCAGCCAGTGTCATTAGTACAGTGACAGTGTACGGTATTATCTCTGATCACTGTATTAGTGTCACCAGCGATGTCAGTGTCAGTTAGTGACCCTCAATATACACTTATTGGAATTTTTGGAACCAAAGACATGTAGCAGAATACATTTTGGCCTAAATTTATAAAGAAATTTGATTTTTGATTTTCTTTATTGGATTTGTTTTATAACAGAAAGTAGAAAATATTATTGTTTTTCCCCATATTTTCTTTCTTTTTTATAAATAATATAAAAATTATATATAAATTACGGTATATACTCGAGTATAAGTCGACCCGAATATAAGCCGAGGCACCTAATTTTACCACAAAAAACTGGGAAAACGTATAAGTATAAGCCTAGGGTGAGAAATGCGCAGCTACTGTAAGTGGAAAAGAGGGTCAACAATGCCCATTTGCAGCCATAGTTCGCCCGAACTTCAAACTCGGTAGTTAAAGCGGTTGTATACCCGCTGAAATTTTTTTTTTTTTTACCCCTGTAAAGCAAAAGGCATAATGAGCTAGTATGCACCGCATACTAGCTCATTATGAAATACTTATACTTACCTTAGAACGAGGCGTCGGTATCTTACCTGATCCACGCCGAGGGAGCTGTCATGTTGCCTCGGCGTGTCTTCCGGGTATCGCGCTTCCAGCGCTGTGAGTGGCTGGAGCCGCGATGTCATCACTCCCGCGCATGCGCGTGGGAGATTTCTTACCCGGCAAGGTCCGGCAGTTGCCGGGCTTTCAGCCGAGAATCCCCTGTGCGCATGCGCCGCTGCAGTCAACGGCGCATAGCAAGGGGAATATCTATACAACCACTTTAAGGGTTCCTAGATGCCCCCTAGCTGCAGCCAAAATTTGGGGTCTCTGGACCCAAAGGGTCCCGAAATGACATTGCTGCAGATGGACACAGTTGACCGATTTTGGGGCCCCGTATCTCGGGGCCACTTAGTGCTAGGCACCCTAAATTTGGTGTGCAAACCCAGTGGAACTAGCACCATAATATATCCAAAGCTGGGGTTCCTAGCACCAAGTGGCCCTGAGATACAGGGCCCCAAAGTTGCCCCGAGATACGGGGCCCCAAAGTCGGTCAACTGTGTCCATATGCAGCAATGTCATTTCGGGACCCTTTGGGCCCAGAGACCTCAAATTTTGGCTTCCTAGCACCAAGGGGCCCCGAATTACGGGGCCCCAAAGTCGGTTCGGAAAATGAAATTTTTTGCTGCAGAAAAGTGCTTGACTCGAGTATTAGCCGAGGGGGAGAACTTATAGCACAAAAAAATGTGCTGAAAAACTCGGCTTATACTCGAGTATATACTATATATAATTATATATAAATTATATATAAAACATAAAAAACTCCAGTGGTGATCAAATACCACCAAAAGAAAGCTCGATTTGTTTAAAAAAAATTCTATAAATGTAATTTGCGTACAGCATTGCAGAACCGTGCAATTGCCAGTTAAAGTAGCGCAGTACTGATTACCAACAAATACCCAGCGGAGGTCAAGTGGTTAAAGCTCATATCAGATTTTAGCGATTTAATTTAACTGCTTTTAGGGCCAGTTCACAACAGGATCGCATGGGAACATGCAAGACACAAAAGTGTCAAAACGCACATTAAAAAAGAGCGTGTGACGTTCCAATCACAATTTACAGTGCCTTGCAAAAGTATTCACCCCCCTTGGCATTTTTCGTGTTTTGTTGCCTCACAATCTGGAATTAACATGGATTGTTTGAGGATTTGCATCATTTTATTTACAGAACATGCCCACAACTTTGAAGATGTGTTTTTTATTGTGAAGCAAACAACAAATAGGACAAAATAACAGAAAAAGTCAATGTGCATAACTACTCACCCCCCTAAAGTCAATACTTTGTAGAGCCACCTTTTGCGGCTATCACAGCTCCAAGTCGCTTTGGATAAGTCTCTATGAACTTGCCACATCTTACCACTGAGATTTTTGCCCATTCCTCCTTGCAAAACTGCTCCAGCTCCTTCAAGTTGGATGGTTTGCGCTTGTGAACAGCAATCTTTAAGTCTGACCCCAGATTTTCTATTGGATTGAGGTCTGGGCTTTGACTAGGCCATTCCAACACATTTACACGTTTCCCTTTAAACCACTCAAGTGTTCCTTTAGCAGTGTGTTTGGGGTCATTGTCCTGCTGGAAGGTGAACCTCCGTCCTAGCCTCAAATCACACACAGAGTGCTACAGGTTTTGGTCAAGAATATCACCATCCATCTTTCCCTCAACTCTGACCAGTTTCCCAATCCAGACTGCTGAAAAACATCCCACAGCATGATGCTGCCACCACCATGTTTCACAGTGGGGATGGTGTTCTTTGGGTGATGTGTTGGGTTTGCGCCAGACATGGCATTTTCTTTGAAGGCCAAAAAGTTCAATTTTTGTCTCATCAGACCAGAGCACCTTCCTCCATACATTTTGGGAGTCTCCCACATGCCTTTTCACAAACTCAAAACGTGCCATTTTGTTTTTTGCTGAAAGTAATGGCTTTCTTCTGGCCACTCTGCCATAAAGCCCAACTCTATGGAGCGTATGGCTTATTGTCATCCTATGTACAGATACTCCAGTCTCTGCTGTGGAACTCTGCAGCTCCTCCAGGGTTACCTTAGGTCTCTGTGCTGCCTCTCTGATTAATGCCCTCCTTGCCCGCTCCGTGAGTTTTGGTGTGCGGCCGTCTCTTGGCAGGTTTGCTGTTGTGCCATGTTCTTTCCATTTGGTTATGATAGATTTGATGGTGCTCCTAGGGATCATCATTTGGATATTTTTTATAACCTAACCCTGACTTGTACTTCTAAAAAACATTGTCCCTTACTTGTTTGGAGAGTTCCTTGGTCTTCATGGCAGTGTTTGGTTAGTGGTGCCTCTTGCTTAGGTGTTGCAGCCTCTGGGGCCTTTCACAAAGGTGTGTATATGTAATGACAGCTCATGTGACACTTAGATTGCACACAGGTGGACATCATTTCACTAATTATGTGACTTCTGAAGGTAATTGGTTGCACCAGAGCTTTTTATGGGATTCATAACAAAGGGGGGTGAATACATACGCACATGCCAATTATCACATTTTTATTTCTGAAAAATAGTTTTATGTATATATTTTTCTAATTTTACTTCACCAACTTAGACTATTGTGTTCTGGTCCATCACATAGAATTCAGCTTAATAAAACATTGAACTGAAGGCTGTAATGTAACAAAATAGGTAAAAAGCCAAGGGGGGGTGAATACTTTTGTTTTGATTTAAATCACTAGTAAAAAGGCTTTATTTAAATCCTAATTTTTAAAGAGCAACTGTCATCTCTGTCCCGCTGTTGGCTCCTCTTCTGACCTGCTGTTGATTCACCGACAGTCCCATTCACTTTAATGGGACAGCTGGTGATGCGGCAGTGACACAACAAGGTGAGGGATGTGGCGGCAGCGGGTGAGTGGATGCCCGCTAACAGGCGCTGCCATGATGGATCGGAAATGACAGGTGCTCTTTAAATGTAAGGACTTATGCTTGCTGGTCGTTACAATCTTTAATATTTGCAAACAAAATGAAGGTTTCCTATTTAGAATGATAAGCTGTCAGGTTAGTAAAACAGCGATATCAGAACCGATTCAGTCATACAGTTTGCAGTGTACATTTGCAAAACAATGGGATAAAGGGATATTCCTGAACTTTGTTTTATCTCATGGTTACTGTGAAATTGTGTGAATGCATCAATGCTGTGCATGTTATCTCAGCTTGCAGAGCTTGGATTTATTGAATGAGTTTACCAAAAATGTAAATATTGCAGAATATACAGCCTCATGCTACATAACTAAGCTCCATTTCACACTGAATAAACTAAATGATTAATGTATCCTAAATAGAAAACTATCTTTAGATAGATGTTTACTCCAAAGGCATTTTATTAAAATAAATTTGATCAAAATAAAAAAAATAAATCGATTTAAATCCAAAAAAATCCTATTGAAATAATAAAAAAAAAAAATCAGAATTTTTTTTTTTTTTTTAAATTATCGATTTTTATCCACCCTGATTGGTGCAGCTAGCGGCCGGGAAATGCCTCGCTGCCTATGATTGGCGGTGTGCAGTGATGGCTTCCTGGCGGGCTCGATCCGGACACGCCCGAGCCCCTCACTACTCAACAAATGTTTCAAAGAAGCTACAGAACCATTTTGGGGCATGGAGTATCATGCGTTTTTTTCCATGCGGTGTTTGTAGCGCATTCATTAAAACAAAAATTGCCCCATAAATTTATATGTGCCTTTCTTCAACCAGTAGCTGTCCAGGGCAGTTTTTTAATTTGTATTATCATTTTTTTTTTTGCTAGCAAATGATCCAAAAGAGGATCAATGCCTTCCCTCCTGACAGAATGGCGATCTGCCAGTGTAACGAACAATCAGCGGGCGCCGGCGGACATCAAGCTTGCGGTACCCACACCTGGGCACAGTGGGAGGAGTGGCAGGCCACCGGCGGAGCGCTTGCGCACCCTACACCCGGAATCGTCAGATCACGTACTGGGTACGAGATCTGCAGAGCGGCCGACCCTGCCGCAATATATCTACGCGCGTTTCGACGGATCCTATTTTTTTTTTTTGCAAAAAAATAAACATTTTTCGTAGCGTTCATATGTGAAAAATCTGCGCGGTTTTGTGATTATCCAAAAATTTCACGTTCCGCTCGCTGAGTATAAATTGGTCTCCAGAACCCCACCAGCCGCCATCCTTCATCGTTATGACAGCTCGGGATTGATAAAAAAAAAAAAGAAACGTTCTGGCTGTGCGCCGCCATCGCCGCGGCATGTTGTTCTGCCCTCAGAAATAAACCCAACGGTATGATTTGTGGGGCTCTGGAAAAGCACTAATAACGCCGAGGGTTGTTACACAACCTCATTTACTGCGGCTAAACAAATAAACAGCCTCCTGCCTCCGAGAGAGCTGAGGACGTGTCCCAAAATCCCAGCCATGATGACATAAATTTGGGAAGGAAATTGCTGGATGTCTGTATCTCCCAGATGCTCCATCCTCCCCGGAGAGCCACTGCTTTCTGCTTTCAGCTGAACGTAGCTTTTTTTTTTTTTTTTATTCTCTTTGGTGAAATTTTAGCAGCTATTTCTGAAGTCACGCAAACTAAAGTCTTAGCTCGGCTAGCATGGATCGCTATCCACCTGGGCATCGGATGTCTCTTTGACCGTCTGACCAAAAGTCCCCCCAGATCATTCATTAAAACAAAAATTGCCCCATAAATTTATATGCGCCTTTAACCAGTAGCTGTCCAGGGCAGTTTTTTAATTTTTAATATTATTTTTTGATAGCAAATGACTTAGAACCCCCAAACATGACATATTTTCTAAAAGTAGAGGACCTGGAGAAGAAAATGTTGGCTGTTGCATTTTTTTCCCCCTTTTATCACATGCAGATTTTTCGGAAAAAAATACACTAAATTAAATTTAAGTGTGAAAAAATACACTAAAATGATTTTTAGCAATATAGGGCAATTTTTAATTTTTATTATCATTTTTTGCTAGCAAATGACTTAGAACCCTCAAAGATTACATATTTTCTAAAAGCAGAGGACCTGGAGAAGAAAATGTTGGCTGTTGCGTTTTTTGTTTTTTTTTTGTCCTTTTATCACATGCACATTTTTAGGAAAAAATACACTAAATTAAATTTAATTTTGAAAAAATACACTAAATTAAATTTAAGTGTAAAAAAATACACTAAAATTAACTTTAGCTGTCCAGGGCAATTTTTAATATTTATTATCATTTTTTGCTAGCAAATGACTTAGAACCCCCAAAGATTACATGTTTTCTAAAAGCAGAGGACATGGAGAAGAAAATGTTGGCTGTTGCCTTTTTTTTCTTTTTGTCCTTTTATCACATGCAGATTTTTAGGAAAAAATACACTAAATTAAATTTAAGTGTGAAAAAAATACACTAAAATGAATTTTAGCTACCCAGGGCAATTTTTAAATTTTTTTTATCATTTTTTTGCTAGCAAATGACTTTGAAACCCCAAACATTACATATTTTCTAAAAGCAGAGGACCTGGAGAAGAAAATGTTGGCTGTTGCATTTTTTTTTGTCCTTTTATCACATGCAGATTCTCAGGAAAAGTACACTAAATTAAATTTAAGTGTGAAAAAAATACACTAAAATGTATTTTAGCTATCCAGGGCAATTTTTTATTTTTATTATCATTTTTTGCTAGCAAATGACTTAGAACCCCCAAACATTACATATTTTATAAAAGCAAAGGACCTGGAGAAGAAAATGTTGGCTGTTGCATTTTTTTCCCTTTTATCAAATGCAGATTTTTCGGAAAAAAATATATTAAATTAAATTTAAGTGTGAAAAAAATACACTAAAATTAATTTTAGCTATCCAGGGCAATTTTTAATTTTTATTATAATTTTTTGCTAGCAAATGACTTAGAATCCCCAAAGATTACATGTTTTCTAAAAGCAGAGGACCTGGAGAAGAAAATGTTGGCTGTTGCATATTTTTTTTGTCCTTTTATCACATGCAGATTTTTAGGAAAAAATACACTAAATTAAATTTAAGTGTGAAAAAATTAACCAAAATGAATTTTAGCTATCTAGGGCATTTTTTAATATTTATTATCATTTTTTTGCTAGCAAATGACTTAGAAC
The DNA here is from genome assembly GCA_037952835.1 of Lithobates septentrionalis. Lineage (NCBI taxonomy): Eukaryota > Metazoa > Chordata > Amphibia > Anura > Ranidae > Lithobates > Lithobates septentrionalis. The sequence goes on from JBBDGP010003733.1 coordinate 68,062, forward strand.
CCCCAGACATTACATATTTTCTAAAAGCAGAGGACCTGGAGAAGAAAATGTTGGCTGTTGCATTTTTATTTTTTTTTGTCCTTTTATCACATGCAAATTTTTAAGGAAAAAATACACTGAAACGAATTTTAGTGCAGGCAAACGCATAATAATACCTCATTTGTGGTAAAATTTAAAAGATGATGTTATGTCGAGTAAATAGATACCAAACATGTCTAGATTTAAAACTGCGCACACCTGTGAAACGGCAACAGGCTTCAATACCTAAAATTATCCATAGGCGATGCTTTCAGTTCAGAGTTGGGCAATTATGACCCTAGAGTTATTGCTCTCAGGCTGACATTGGATACCTCGCCTTTGTGGTGCAGTTGCCGTCTCCATTTGCGTGACGGACCTATACGCATGTTTGCATTTGTATGTATGCGTTAGCAGACGGGGGCAATATTAAACATTCTTTAAATTATTTGTATTTCTTTTATTTTCAATTTTTATTTCACACTTTTTTTTAAATTAACTTTATTGCTATCAAAAATGAGGGGCTAACAACCCCCCCCCCCCCCCTTGTAATAGCTTTGGGCAGGTGACAGGTAAGAGTACAAGGGGGCTATTATGGAGACAAGAGGGGTCTATTTTAGACTATGTATGGGTTTTTATGGATGTAATGATTTATTTATATGGAGGTACACTGATGTTGTGGCTGAAATTTAGGTCTGGCTTCTTCTTGCATAGTTACCTTGGTCCAGCTTGGACTGATATACTATAAGTATCCACTTGACCTCTGGAAGGTTTACCCCCCTTCATGACCAGGCCATTTTTTTGCTATACAGCACTGGGTTCCTTTGACAATTGAGTGGTCATGTACACTGTACCCAAATAACATTTGTGTCATTTTTTTCCCCCCACAAATAAAGCTTTCTTTTGTTGGTATTTGATCACCACTGTTTTTTTTTTTTTTTGCGCTATAAACAAAAAAAGACTGTCAGTTTTGAATTTTTTATATATATATATATATATATATATATATATATATATATATATATATATATATATATATTTATTTACATTCTGCTATAAAACATATCCAATTAAAACATTTTAAATCTAATTTCTTTGATAATTTGATAATTTCTTTGAAGTTTCTCTGTTACATATTTTTGGTAAAAAAAATCCCAATAAGCGTATATTGATTGGTTTGCGCAAAAGTTATAGGGGGTTAGTTACGTGCAAACTACAAGTGCAAAGTGCACTTGGAAGTGCAGTCGCTGTAAATCTGAGGGGAAGCTCTGCTGATTTTATCATCCAATCATGTGCAAGCTAAAATGCTGTTTTTTTTCCCTTGCATGTCCCCCTCAGATCTACAGCGACTGCACTTCCAAGTGCACTTCCAAGTACACTTTTAGTGCAATTTCAAGTGCAGTTTGCACTTGTAGTGCAAAGTGGATTTGCCTTTCGTAAATAACCCCCATAGTGTCTATAAACTATGGTATATATATAAAATGGAATTTTTATTATTATTATTTTATTTTTTTTATACTAGTAATGGCAGGGATCAGCGGGACTGTGATATTGCGGCGGCCAATCTGACACTAACTGACACTTTGTGGGAGCCAGTGGCACTAATACAGTTATCAGTGCTTAAAATATGCAATGTCACTGTACTAATGAGACTGGCTGTGATCTGGTGCAGCAGAGCCGCCTTGCCACCGTATATGTAAGTGATACGGCCTGTGTTCTATCGAATAGTGCCCTCCGTCAAAAAAAAATGCCTCCGCCAGGCTGCGCATGCGCAGTACGGAACGGTGCTCCAGCGGATTTCCCGATCAGCTTTTGTGACAGCGTGAAGACGCATGTGCAGATCGTAGCAGGCAGTCTTTGAGGATCTGCTAAGCGCCAAGGGAGAATGTAATTGGCAGATTCTTCCTCGCTATTGCGGGGCAGGTTGGGGGTGTGTTGAAGGGCGGGTTTTGTGTGTGTTTTGACCCGCCCTTAGACACAGGAAAAACACGCCGTTTATCACACTGAACCCGCCGCACAACAGACAGAAAACACGCCGTTCTATACAGACAAAACATGCCCTGCAACAGCGAGGCAGAATCTGACAAGTACGTTCTCCCTCCGCTGTTTGCATAGCGTCAGATAATGCCCCCGGCGATGTGCGCATGCGCTGTGTTGACGTCACGCTAGCTGATCAACATACAGTCAGGTCCATAAAATATTGGGACATCGACACAATTCTAATCTTTTTGGCTCTATACACCACCACAATGGATTTGAAATGAAACGAACAAGATGTGCTTTAACTGCAGACTTTCAGCTTTAATTTGAGGGTATTTACATCCAAATCAGGTGAACGGTGTAGGAATTACAACAGTTTGTATATGTGCCTCTCACTTTTTAAGGGACCAAAAGTAATGGGACAGATTAACAATCATCCATCAGACTTTCACTTTTTAATACTTGGTTGCAAATCCTTTGCAGACAATTACAGCCTGAAGTCTGGAACGCATAGACATCACCAGACGCTGGGTCTCATCCCTGGTGATGCTCTGCCAGGCCTCTACTGCAACTGTCTTCAGTTCCTGCTTGTTCTTGGGGCATTTTCCCTTCACTTTTGTCTTCAGCAAGTGAAATGCATGCTCAATCGGATTCAGGTCAGGTGATTGACTTGGTCATTGCATAACATTCCACTTCTTTCCCTTAAAAAACTCTTTGCTTGCTTTCGCAGTATGCTTCGGGTCATTGTCCATCTGCACTGTGAAGCGCCGTCCAATGAGCTCTGAAGCATTTTGCTGAATATGAGCAGATAATATTGCCCGAAACACTTCAGAATTCATCCTGCTGCTTATGTCAGCAGTCACATCATCAATAAATACAAGAGAACCAGTTCCATTGGCAGCCATACATGCCCACGCCATGACACTACCACCACCATGCTTCACTGATGAGGTGGTATGCTTTGGATGATGAGCAGTTCCTTTCCTTCTCCATACTCTTCTCTTCCCATCACTCTGGTACAAGTTGATCTTGGTCTCATCTGTCCATAGGATGTTGTTCCAGAACTGTAAATGGCTTTTTTAGATGTTGTTTGGCAAACTCTAATCTGGCCTTCCTGTTTTTGAGGCTCACCAATGGTTTACATCTTGTGGTGAACCCTCTGTATTCACTCTAGTGAAGTCTTCTCTTGATTGTTGACTATGACACACATACACCTACCTCCTGGAGAGTGTTCCTTATCTGGCCAACTGTTGTGAAGGGTGTTTTCTTCACCAGGGAAAGAATTCTTCTGTCATTCACCACAGTTGTTTTCCGTGGTCTTCCAGGTCTTTTGGTGTTGCTGAGCTCGACGGATCGTTCTTTCTTTTTAAGGATGTTCCAAACAGTTGATTTGGCCACACCTAATGTTTTTGCTATCTCTCTGATGGGTTTGTTTTGTTTTTTCAGCCTAATGATGGCTTGCTTCACTGATAGTGACAGCTCTTTGTATCTCATATTGAGAGTTGACAGCAACAGATTCCAAATGCAAATAGCACACTTGAAATGAACTCTGGACCTTTTATCTGCTCCTTGTAAATGGGATAATGAGGGAATAACACACACCTACCCATGGAACAGCTGAGCAGCCAATTGTCCCATTACTTTTGGTCCCTTAAAAAAGTGGGAGGCACATATACAAACTGTTGTAATTCCTACACCGTTCACCTGATTTGGATGTAAATACCCTCAAATTAAAGCTGAAAGTCTGCAGTTAAAGCACATCTTGTTCCTTTCATTTCAAATCCATTGTGGTGGTGTATAGAGCCAAAAAGATTAGAATTGTGTCAATGTCCCAATATTTATGGACCTGACTGTATCACCTGGAGTGGCGTTTTCGCATTTCTCGTTAGAACACCAGCAATCAGTTAATGTTATCGATGCAACAGTTCTCTAACAGCCGAAGCCAAAGTCACATCCAAGTTGTAATGGAAATCGCACCACTTTGAAGTCACACAAGTGTGAATGGAGCCTTAATGCTGTCTGTGACCCTGCACTTCCTGTCCACAGAGACACAACAGGAAGTAAGCAAATATGTCACTACTAATGACACTGGCTGGGAAGGGGTTAAACATCTAGGGTGATCAAAGGTTGGATGTGTGCCTAGCCAGTGTTTGTGTACACAGTGAGGTGCTTTCGCTAAAGGATGTGCTAGATTTTATTCCCTGCTTAGCAGGGAAACAAAATCCAGCACATCCCCGCTGACAGATCAGAGCTCCGCCCGGTGTGTCTCCTCGGCGATCAGTGGGTGGCGGCGGACATCCATTGGGCGGCAGCTGCTGTGACTAATCATAGCAGAAGCGGCGCGCCCCCCCACCCACACAGATGTCATATTGGGGGGCAATGGCTGTGTCCGGGCAGCCGCTGTGTCTCAGTTGACATCAATGGGACGTCCTGCACAGGAACACACAGGGCATCCATGCATCCCTACGCAGGAAAACACAGCCCTCACAGGGGATACGCATTGACACGCCTCGTGTAAATGAGGCCTAAATCTTCACTGGTGCCAAGGCAGCTCTGAGGTAAACACATGTAAACAAGGCCTCAGAGATCTGAATCTCCTCATTCTCTCTGCGATGGGCGTTATCAGCAGTATAATAAGAGAGAACATACGCAATGCGTGACCTTCTCCGACCACATCAAAAGGCAACGCTGATGAGCAAAGCGCAATCGCCATAGCAACCGGGTTACACCTTTCATAACCAGCTGAACAATAAGAGATGTTTGCTCATTTCTCACTGAGGATGACTGGCCTTTACACGTTCATGTTTGCCTTAAAGACATAGTTCACCTTTACCAACGAGCTGCTTCTGCAAGTAAAGGGCACCTGTAGATAAAAACAAACTGTGCAGCTTTCACCAAAGTTGAATAATGCCCTTGCTATAGGTCAGCGGTCTCCAAACTGCCACCTGGGGGCCGGATGTGGCCCTTTGCTTGCTTTTATCTGGCTCTTGGGGCACTATCCATCCCCCCCCCCCCCCCCCCCCCCGTCAGCAACAATTCCTGATACTGTCACCAATGATGACAAACTATTCCTCCCACTGATACCAATGATGGGGCACTATTCCTCCCACTGACACCAATGATGGGGTACTATTTTTCTCACTAACACCAACAATGGGGCACTATTCCTCCCACTGGTACCAATGATGGGACACTATTCCTCCCACTGATACCAATGATGTGGCACTATTCCTCCCACTGATACCAATGATGGAACACTATTCCTCCCACTGATACCAATGATGGGACACTATTCCTCCCACTGATACCAATGATGGGGCACTATTCCTCCCACTGATACCAATGATGTGGCACTATTCCTCCCACTGATACCAATGATGGGACATTATTCCTCCTACTGATACCAAAGATGTGGCACTATTCCTCCCACTGATACCAATGATGGGGCACTATTCCTCCCACTGATACCAATGATGGGGCACTTTTCCTCCCACTGATACCAAAGATGTGGCACTATTCCTCCCACTGATACCAATGATGGGGCACTATTCCTCCCACTGATACCAATGATGTGGCACTATTCCTCCCACTGATACCAATGATGGGGCACTATTCCTCCCACTGATACAAATGATGGGGTACTATTCCTGCCATTGACACCAGACTGCCTGCCAAACGCTCTCTGAGGGCAGGTTCACGTCATCAATTGAATTCCTGTGTGATTCACATGTGATCCGGGTGCAGCGCAATTTCAGCCCATTCATTTGAATGGACTGAAATTGCACCGGGCCTCACCAAAGATAGTGCATGCACTACTTTACAAACGCACAGCAACTACTGTACCATGCTATCCCGTGCAAGCAAACACACTGCATTTGGGGTGTCATTCCGTTAACACTGACAACCACTGCAGATCACAAAGTGCAATGCGCTTTCAACACAGTGCAGTAAAAAAGCGCATGGAACGCAGTGATCCAAAGGCAGACTGTTCTTCAAAGACCAAAGCTTGTGTGAACAAGCCCTATATGAGCTGTATAGGTGCCCGGATGTAAAGGGAAGTGCGTCCACCTATATCCTCCGACATCTGTTTGGGTCCTCATTATTGGACCTGGACATAAATGTATTGCATTCAGTTCGACATTCCTGAACGGACCCGGATGTAAAAGGATGTATAAGGACGCACATCCACTTACATCTGGCCCCCGCCCATAGGGATACACTGCAGTCCGGTCCAATGTATTTGAATGGACTCGGGTGTAATTTGGATGCCCATCCTCTTACATCCAGATGCCCATACTTTGCAGTTTAGTCCAACATTGCTAAATTGTTATGGATGTAGCCGGACGCACATCTGCTTCAATCTGTCTGCCCATAGGGCTACACTGTGGTCCAATCCAATGTACTATATTGGACCTGGATGCAACCGGACGCACATCTGCTTAAATTTGGCCGCCCATAGGGATACGCTGCAGTCCGGTCTGAACGGACCTGAACATAAACAGATATAACCAGACGCACAGCCCCTTACATCTGGCTGCCCCTAAGCCATGTACTACAGTCCAGTCCAACATACCTAAATGGCCCCGGGTGTAATGGGACGAACGCCGACTTATATCCAGCTGCCCATAGGGTTACACTGCAAATGGTGAGTCAGTTATGTTTGAGCATTTGTTTGTGCCACATCCAATATTAGAGAAAAGAACAAAATCTCCTTGTGGTGGACTTTTAAGGCACAAAAACTTTTGGGAAATGGTTTTCTAATTTGAAATATTTATTCAATATGATACAAAAACATGTAAAAAAACATAAAATGTATTAAAAGAAGTTTACAATGCTGTCATCATAACATAATACAAGTAGTGAACTAGTAGTTCTTGCACCCGATGTGTTTCGGAGTACATATGTGTCTTTCCTTCTTCAGGGGTATAGTTAAGCAAGAATTAAATTATAGTTAAGCAGAACTGCTGGATGCTGGAGCGAACGGTCACTAGTCTAACAAGATCTTTTTCCTCTTCTGGCCTCAGTGGGTCCTCTGGCCTGACCCTCCCGGGGTGTGCGTTGTGCGGGGGGAGCTGGGTCAGCGCTTTGGGCTAGGCACCCCTCTTCGAGGCACGCCACCTTTGTTGGATTTCTGGCTCAAGCAAATTGGGAGCATCATTTGCACTCATATGTTTTTAATCAGCATGGTTTGAAAGGGCTGCCATCCCAATATATAACATAAAGTAGTCTTGCTTAACTATACCCTTGAAGAAGGAGAGACACATATGTACTCCGAAACGCGTCGGGTGCAAGAACTACTAGTTCACTACTTGTATTATGTTATGATGACAGCATTGTAAACTTGTTCTAATACATTTTATGTTTTTTATACATGTTTTGTACCTATCATATTGAATAAATATGTCAAATTAGAAAAGTCCACCACAAGGGGATTTTGTTCTTTCCCATAGGGTTACACTGCAGTCCAATCCAAAGGTCCTGAACAGACTCGGATGTATACGGGTACATATCTGCTTACACCTGGCTGCCCATAGGGATGCACTGTAGTCTGTTTGTGATCCATCTAATCACGGACTGATGGAACGTCAATATAAAAGAGGCGCAATTGAGGACGCCAAAAGTCCCGGCAACCACCCGGAGAATCGGTGTAAAGAGCGGAGAGCCGGCTGCGAGCGCTAAGGTAAGTAAAAGTGCTTTTTAATGGTCCCCTGGATGGGCATTTAACCCTTGGTGTGCAGGGGGGAGTACAACTGCAAGGGTAGTTTTTAGTTTCCCATTTCGGCTTTAAAATGAAACCCATCTATCTGTTTTATCCAATTAACTGCGGAAATTAAACCATTTATCAAGAGCAACAGTATGAGTCTATCATCTGCACATCTACTCTTCTTAGGTATTAATGTTGCGCAAGATATTATAATTATATTTCATTCTATTTATACCCCCGTTGTCATAATCCCCCCTCCCCCCCGTTGTAGACATGTCACTTTTGACCGCGGTGTGAAGTGTGTGCTGATTCAGAGAGTGACGCTCTACATCCATTCTCCTCCACCCCCACTCCTTCCTGTGACTCATCCCACGTCAAATAATGAAGCTGCCCTTTACATCGGATTATATTCTGCTCGGCATTGCTTCTGTGTGGGAGATCAAAAGCATTGTTGTAATTATGCCCCATCCTATACCCAGGTGAGCTCTGCCTTACCTCAATTATTGGCACCAGCTTAATGGATGGCGCTCTGTATTGCCGACCATACACCAAAAAATCCCGACAGTTCAGCACTGGGCAGAGGACAGAGCAGAGCTTCATTGCTAATTGGGTGGGTTAAAGTGTATCCTAAACCCAAGAACAAAAATAATAGGATGCAGTTTACCAATCCTTAGTGGTGGCAACATCTGTTCAGGGTTTTTATCCTTAATTTTCACCTGGCCAGTAACACACTTCCTGTTCAAGGGTGACAACATCACTCGCTGTATTGTATGTAGAGAAGCAGTGTTGTCACCCTAGAAGAGGATTCTCACCTTCTCTTCCCTTCCCTTTTCTTCCCTCCCTTCTTTTCTCTTCTCCTCTTCTCTTCTCTCCTCTCCTCTCCTCTCTTCTCTTCTCTCTTCTCTATTTTCTTCTTTCTCCTCCCTTCTGTCTTCCCTCTCCTCCTCTGTTCTCCCGTCTCTCTTTTTTCTCCTCTCCTTTCCTCTCTTTTCTTCTCCCTTGTCTCTTCTCCTCCCTTTCCTTCTCTCTGTTCTTCGCTCTCTTCTCCATTCTCTCTTTTTTTCTCTTAGCCCTTCTCTCTTTTTCTTCTCTTCTCCCTTCTCTCGTTTCTCCTCTCTTTTCCTGTTCTCCCTTCTCTTCTCTCTTTTCTTCTCTTCTCCCTTCTCTCTTTTCTTCTCTTCCCTTTTCTCTCTTCTCTCTCTCCTCTCTCTTCCCATCTCTTCCGTTCTCTCTTCTCCCTTCTCCCTTCTTTCTTTTCTTCTCTTCTCCCTTCTCTCTTTTCTTCTCTATTCCCTTCTCCCTTTTCTTTTATTTTCTTCTCTCCCCTCTCTTCTCCTTTCACTCTTTTATTCTCTTCTCCCTTCTCTCTTTTCCTCTCTTCTCCCTTCTCTCTTTTCTTTTCTTCTCTGCTCCCTTCTCTCTTTTCTTCTCCTACCTCTTCTCCTTCCTCTCTCTTCTCATCTCATCTCTTCCCTTCTCTCTTCTCCCTTCTCTCTTTTCTTCTCTTCTCCTTCCTCTCTTTTGTTCCTTTCTCCCTTCTCTCTTTTCCTTTCTCCCTTCCCTCTTTTCTCGCTTCTCTCTTTTCTTCTTTTCCCTCTTCTCCCTTCTCTCTCCTCTTCTCTCTTCTCCCTTCTCCCTTCTCTCTTTTCTTCTCTTATCCCTTCTCTCTTTTCTTCTCTAGTCCCTTCTCTTTTCTTTTCTTCTCTCTTCTTGCTTCTCTCTTCTCCCTTCTCTCTTCTCTTCTCCCTTCTCGCGTTTCTTCTCTTCTCTCCTCTCCCTTCTCTCTTCTCTCTCTGTTCCCTTCTCTCTTTTCTTTTCTTCTCTTTTCTCTTTCTCTTTATTCTTTTCTCTCTCCTCTCCTCTCTTCTCCTCCATAGCATAACTCTCAACTTTATGATGGGAAAGAGGGTCACTTATTAGCAAAAATTATGTAGGCAAATGACACACTCCCATTACATAGAGAACTAATACACAAAAATTGTTGAACAAAGCACCACTTCAGAATAATTTTTACCCCCTCCCGCCTCTGGTTCACCACTGGAAAAAAAAATCCCTATCAGTTTTATCACGATTACGTGATAGTTTAAGTTTTTGGGGTTTTATTCGAGATGTGCAAAGAGAGATCACGCAAATACATATAAGTATAACATTTAATTAGGTAGTGACAGATACAGATAACAAATGTCATAACATTAGAAAATTTAACAAGAATACTTAACTAAAGGTGCCTTTTCTGCCACCCAACCGCTTTTGTGGCGTGGCACAGAAGATCAAAGTCGGATGCGTGCATGATAGCAGCTCTGAGATGAGACTTATTATTCCAAGTTTTAGCTGTGTTGTATACTGTAGAGGACTTGTGTGTAAGTAAATGACCAACCCCACTTTCAAACAACATGACCTTTTAAGGACTTGGTCAGTTTGTAATGGCATTCCTTTGGTATGAAGTCAGCTAAGGTAACCAGGCTTTAGACAACTTTATTAGGGAAATATTAAATTTCTCCATCACTATCTAAATGCCCTGTTTTTTTAGTTAATTTAACTGGTGGTCACATGATGCTGCAGCCCCTTTGGGTCGTTTTTTTGGATGCCCAGTGGCAGGGTCCTCTTAGGATCCAGAAGAGGATGATGGCATCACAGGGGAACGGCGATCTCAGAGTGGGCATCGCAGCGATGGATCAGCGGTCCTCCACCCGGAAACCGGTGGCGGCAAGGGACCTGGAGATGGTACTTAGATAAGTATATCTTACTTTGCAAGGTAAATGGAAAACGATGCCTATTAGGGTATATTTAGACATGCTCCTAAATATCCTTTGCCTCTAAAGTACGGTCTGTGTAAGGGGCATTCTTCCCACTGACCCCCAACTTAAAGAGCATTTTTTCCCATTGACAACCAATGTAAGGGGAATTTTTCCCAATAACCCCCAACAGTGGCGGCTGGTCAGTTGGTCGGTCCCCCCAACAAACCCACCTGCCCCTCCATCACTTGCTCGTCTGTCTGCCCACCAGCCCTGCACTTACCCCTGAAGTGAAGGACACGGCCGTATCTGGGGAGATGCGATGCAGCGGAATGCGGGAAGACGTGTAACCGCCCTGGACCAAATCGAAGGGTCCGGTGTGCCTGCCAGAACGTGCCGAGCCAATCATGAACGGAAGCCAACTGGGAAGCGGGACCGAAGACCAGGGGAGCCGAGCTGAAGTGTCAGGATGACGTGCAGCACCAAGCCGGATGGGAGGAAGGAGAATGGAAGTCCATGCTTCTCATCTCGGCCAATCGGGTCTCAGGACCCATTTCCTGATTGGCCAGGAGGAGAATCAGGAAGACAATAGCGAATATTAAATTTCTATTGTCACACAAGTGGGTGGGCACTGTACTCCGAGCCCACCTTTTTTGAAGCCAGTTAGAGACTCCAGCTCTAATCACGTGCTTCGGAAAGAAAAACCCCATTGGAATCCATGCGTCCGGCGCCCTGCAAGTAGATTAGGTTCCAGGCGCATGGATTAGGGGAGCGGCGCCACATATGGACAGGCCGCCACTGACCCCCAATGAATTTTTTTTAGCAGGGATTACCCTAGACCTGAAAATGATTGAAAAGGTTCTTCTGGGGTAAAAACGTTTGAGAAAGGCTCTCCTAAACAAACCATAGTCCAATGCCAGTAGAAGTCATTCGGTCTACATCAGCCAGGCAGCCAGCTGTCTATTGCTGAACAAAAATCAATCCCACGTCATACCATTAAACGCCTTCAGGATGGTTGCTGTCGATTCCTGGGAGCACCAGCAAGAGAAAACATCTATTTCCAATAATCTGATTACATTGAGCTGCTGAAAGCTGTGCTGTGATTGATTGGTATAAACTGTTGATTGTTATTTGTACAGTGTTATTAAATCAAGTCTTTTAAAATTATTTGTTACGTGGTAAGCTTAGAGATTCTGTAGAAGACTACCAAAACAGGGGGTCGTATTGTTGAGGCTAAATGAGTCGTATTTGCGAAAAATCACTGAAGTATCTGTGTGACATTTCGAGTCAATGGAAAGGCAGCTTTTAAGTGTCCGCCTTCTGTACTCCCTCTGCATATATCCTGTCGCTGTTCATCTCACATTCGTCTGAGAGCCCCAACCGACGTCAGCAAACACAATCATCGGCAACGTCAAGTGTAGATGGGAATATTCTGACATATGAAGAGGCTCTGGTATTACTGCCTTGTGTTCTCTAAGGGTTTCCAGGCAGAGAATCTCATAAGCCCCCCTTCCTTTGCTTGTCAGATTTTATTTCAACATCTCAAAGCTCTGCTCATGATAATCAACTGTGTCCTTCTGTCGGTATATGCTGGGTATATGTAATTACTAAATAATCATATTTTATAATAGTGGACGCTTGGGTGAGAAACAGTTATTGTTGGGGGAGATTACATTTTTTCTTTTTTTTTTTTGCTTTGCAAACATGAAGGCTCTGCAAGGAGGATGAAAAGTGAGTGATGGGAGGAAGGGAGTGTAGAGGGCAATGGGGCGAAGGGGGTAAGTGTGGAAGGTGATTGTAAAGAAAATGGTATTGGAGAGGATAAGTGGATAGAGGAGGTGAGTGGAAAGGTAGAATGTGATTAGAAGAGAGAAGAAGGCGATGGTGGAGTGTGATTGGAAGGGGGTAGGAGGTGAGGGTAAGGTGTGATTGCAAGGGGCAGAAGGTCAGGGAGCTGTGTGATTGGAAGGGGCACGAGGTAATGGTGAAGCATGATTGGAAGGGGGTAGGAGGTGAGGGTACATTGAGATTGGAAGTGCCGGAGGTGAACATGGTGTGTGATTGCAAAGGACAAAAGGCTAGGGAACTGCGTGGTTGGAATGGGGAGGAGGTGAGGGCAGCGTGTGATTGATAGGGGCAGGTGGTGAGGGCAGAGTGTGATTGGAAAGAGCAGAAGATGGGGGGGGGTAAAGTGTGATAGGATGGGGCAGGTGGTGAGGGCAGCGTGTGATTGATAGGGGCAAGTGGTGAGGGCAGAGTGTGATTGGAAAGAGCAGAAGATGGGGGGGGGGGGTAAAGTGTGATAGGATGGGGCAGGTGGTGAGGGCAGAGTGTGATTGGAAGGGGCAGGAGATGATGGCAGAGTGTGATTGGACAGGGCAGGTGTTGAGGGCAGAGTGTGATTGGAAGGGGCAGGAGATGATGGCAGAGTGTGATTGGAAGGGGCAGGAGATGATAGTAGAATGTGATTGGAAGGTGCAGGAGGTGATGGTAGAGTGTGATTGGACGGGGTAAGAGATGATAGTAGAGTGTGATTGGAAGGGGTAAGAGATGATAGTAGAGTGTGATTGGAAGGGACAGGTGGTGATAGTAGAGTGTGATTGGAAGGGGCAGGGGATGATGGTAGAGTGTGATTGGAAGGTGAGAGTACATTGTCATTGGAAGGGCAGAAGGTGAGGGTGCAATGAGTTTGGAAAGGCCCAGAGATGAAGGTACAGTGTAATTGGAAAGGGCAGGAGGTAAGGGTAGAGTGTAATTGGAAGGGAGTAGGAGATAAAATACTGTGTGATTGGAGGGGACAGTAGGTGATGGTAGATTTTGTTTGGAAGGGGCAGGAGGTGATGATAGATTGTGATTGGAAGGAGCAGATGGTGAAGGTATAGTGTAGGTGAAGGACGTGAGAGTGTGTTTGAAAGGGGGTAGAAGGTGAGAGTACATTGTGATTGGAAGAGACAGGAGGTGAAGGTAATGTGTGATTGGAAGGTACAGGAAGTGAAGGTAATGTGTGTTTGGAAGGGGCAGGAGGTGAGGGTAGAGTGTGATTGGAAGGGGCAGGAGGTGAGGGTAGAGTTTGATTGGAAGGTGAGAGTACATTGTAATTGGAAGGGCAGAAGGTGAGGGTACAATGAGTTTGGAAAGGCCCAGAGATGAAGGTACAGTGTAATTGGAAAAGGCAGGAGGTAAGGGTAGAGTGTGATTGGAAGGGGCCAGTTAGGACAGTAGAGTGTAATTGGAAGGGATACTGTGATTGGTGGGGATAGGTGACGAGGTAGAATATCATTAAAAGGGAGCAGGAGGTTGAGGCTGCATTGTGATTGGAAGGAGCAGCAGATAATGGTAGAGTGTGCTGGACAGGGGAAATTAAGAGGTAGAGTGTGATTTAAAGCATTTAGGAGGTGGTGGCATGATGTGATTGGAAGAGAGCGAGAGGCAGGGGTAGAATGTGATTGGAAGTGTTCAGGAGATAAGGTAGGGTGTGATTGGAAGATAGAGGGTGGTGAAGTAGAGTGTTAATGGAAGGATCCTGTAAGGAACATAATAATGTAAGGAACATAATAATGTTTGTGGTTCTTGGGGTTTTCATACAGTACAAAACAACCATTCTCAACCATGGATCTGTGGAACCCCAGGGTTCCTTCAGAGGTTACTAGGGGTCCCATGAGGTATTACTAATTGACCTCTCATACCTATATAGATCCAGATGAGCACCAATCGGCAGTCAACTGCATAACACCAATAATATTTTTAGCATTCAAAAAGGGGTGCATTCTGACCACCACTGTAAGGAACATTCTTCTCACCGGCCACCAGTGTATGGGCCATTTTTCCTAGTGATGAATTGGTTTTAGCAGGGCTTCACCCAGTCCTGAAAATTATTTTAGCGGTTCCATTATTAATACTTGGCCCATGTAACACTAGAAATTTTGACTCTGGGAAATTATATATGATTACTAAAGGTTCCCTCACCCTCTCCTATGGCGTCTATGCTCTACTGGCAAAACCAACAAGATATCACCCTGATTGGCAAGCGAGGGAGTGTTGGGTAAAATGGGAGTTGCACATTGCTGATTCCGCCATTGGGGAGATGTCACCAGCATCAGATTGACAATATGACAGGGCCCCTTTTATTCAGTGGAGATTTGCTTATAACTGCAGCTGTTTGTATCTCTGGATCTGCTGGTTATTATCTTCTAAATTGCTGATTATTTATTATGTGGTTTTGACTGAAAGCAACCTCTGTTGATGCAGTTCGTCATGCTATGCTCAATTTAAATTACCATGAATTGTGCGTCAGTTGCTCCCAATTATAAAAACCATTCATTCTCTCTTTTATTGATTCTTCAGGCTGCCTGTTTGATCTGAGGCTGTGCTCCAAGGAGGAGGTCTGTGTACAAGGTGAGTCTTCCTACCCGCATATCCTCGTATATTCATATCACATATCTAGTCTGACCCTTTTCCTATTAAAGCAGAACTGCAAGCCAGATAATACAGTGGGGGAAAATAATAATTTGATCCCCTGCAGATTTTGTAAGTTTGCCCACTTACAAAGAAATGAAGGACCTATAATTTTTTATCGTAGATGTATTTTAAATGATAGAGACAGAATATCAACCAAAAATCCATAAAAAACACACAATACAAATGTTATAAATTGAGTTGCAGTTCAGTGAGTGAAATAAGTATTTGATCCCCAAGCAAAACATGACTTAGTACTTGGTGGAGAAACCCTTGTTGGCAAGCACAGAGGTAAGACATTTCTTGTAGTTGGTGACCAGGTTTGCACACATCTCAGGAGGGATTTTGAACTACTCTTCTTTACAAATCGTCTCTAAATCTAAAGGGTTTCTTGGCTGTTGCTTGGCAATTCGAAGTCGAAGTTTCAGCTCCCTCCATAAACTTTCTATAGGATTAAGGTCTGGAGACTGGCTAGGCAAAACATGACTTAGTACTTGGCGGAGAAACCCTTGTTGGCAAGCACAGAGGTGAGACGTTTCTTGTAGTTGGTGACCAGGTTTGCACACATCTCAGGAGGGATTTTGGTCCACCCTTCTTTACAGATCTTCTCTAAATCTAAAGGGTTTCTTGGCTGTTGCTTGGAAATTCGAAGTCAAAGTTTCAGCTCCCTCCATAAATTTTCTATAGCATTAAGGTTCCGACCGTTACGCTCCATCGGACAATTGTCGGATTTTCCGCGGACAAATGTTAGATGGCAGGTTTTAAAATTTTCCGTGGACAAATGTCTGTTGTCGGATTTTCCGAGCCATCCATTCAAAATATTTTTCTCGGGCTACAAAAAAAATAAAAAAATTGATGCACATATACACTATATTACCTTTACACGCACATGAACTTTAATGGCATCCCAGTCTTAGTCCGTAGAGTTCAACATTGAGTTGGTGCACCCTTTGCAGCTATAACAGCTTCAACTCTTCTGGGAAGGCCGTCCACAAGGTTTAGGAGTGTGTCTATGGGAATGTTTGACCATTCTTCCAGAAGTGCATTTGTGAGGTCAGGCACTGATATTGGACGAGAAGGCCTGGCTCACAGTCTCCGCTCTAATTCACCCCAAAGGTTGGGTTGAGGTCAGGACTCCGTGCAGGCCAGTCAAGTTCCTCCACCCCAAACCCATTCATGCATGTCTTTATGGACGGAACTCAATATCACAGGCAAGACTGCAATACTCACCTTCAATCCAAAATCCCCCTCTGCATTACTTTCGTTTTTTACCTCCAATTTTGTTGAGAAAAAAAACGTTCCCCTCTGGGTGATCTCTGTACATTGCAAGGATTTTAACAAACTTGCAGATTCCTACCTTTTGTTATTCTGAAGAAATAGCTGTTTGTTTGATTCTGTGCATGTGCGGAGTGAATCTAATGGGAGTGATTTTATATTTATCAATCAAATGCTGCATCTACAGGGCTCTAATGAGGAGAAGTGGCAGGGTCTGAATCTCTTTAGTCGTTTGTTGCAGGGGACGCCCTAAATCTGACCGGTAGCTTAGTGCAGACTTCTGGGAAAATCAGTGAGCCAATCACACAAACAGGAAATGACATTTCTGGGAGGCGTCCTATATACCATCTGTGTGCGGAACGCCTCCAGGTAGCCATATTACATTTTACAGAAAATTACAGAGCTGCATATTAAAAAGGAAAGGTAAGATTTTTACTAACATTCAATTGCGAAATGATTTGTATTTGCTATATTATATTATTATTTTATTTCTTGCAATTTTTTTCCCCACGAAAGGGCTTTTGAGCATACCTCCCAACTTTTTGAGATGGGAATGAGGGACACCTATCAGCAAAAGTATGCAGGCGTAGGACACACCCCTTGCCACGCCCCCTTAAAGGAGAATTGTGCAAAAAAACAAGATTGTTTAAACCCACAAGTGCTTTTTTTACCACTATTATTCCTTTATTTTGTCTTTTGGAATTTACAAATGCAGCAGTTTAAAAATCAGATGAAAGGTTTAGCGCTAGAAAACACTTTTTGATAGAAAAAAGTGCATTTTCTATTCAGCTGTATAGATCAGACCAAAATGAGGGTCAAATGAAGAGGAATGAGGGACAGAGGGACATTGTACAAAATCAGGGACAGTCCCTCAAAATCAGGGAAAGTTGGGATCTATCTATTATCGCCCTCCCCCCTATCCATACGTCTGGCCCCCTGATCTACATACAGGGCGCCGGACTATGGATTTCAACGGGGGGGGGAGGGGTTTGAAGCCCAGGATTAGAGCCAGAGGCTCTAATAGGCTTCAAAAAAGGGTGGGCTCGGGGCGCAGACAACTGCGCCCTGATCTCACCCAGTTGTGTGACGATAGCGAATTAATATTCGCTATTTTCACACTAAATCTCCTCCCCGCCAATCAGGAGACCCGTTTCCCGATTGGCCAAAACGCCAGGCGATCCTATTGGACGACTAGTGCCTAGGAGGAGGAGAAAAGAGACCGGAGCCGCCACCTAGATGGGGTAAGTGCCGGACCGACCGCCAGACAGCGGGGTGGTGGGGGTTGTGCTGCCGCCCCCCGCCCCCCCCCCCCCCCAAAAGAAAAAAAAACCCACCAGCCACCACTGCTTTTGAGTGTATAAAGCCACAACTTTCTCTACTTCAACCAAAATAAAACAAAAGGTTTTGCCTGTACATACACTTTAACACCTTGTCCGTGTTTCTTTATTATGTTGTTTTTCAGATGGATTATTCGGCCAGTGTCGGGATCGATCGGAAAGGGAAGTGGGACAGTTTCAGGTGACTCCTAGAACTCTGCAACAGTTGCAAGGCATTCTGCGTCGGCTGTCGGCAAAAGGTAATCAGTAACCGAAATAATCAGCTGTGAAGCCCCGCTCCATTATTTCCGAGGACTTACAAAAAAGATGACAGCCGTTTCTCACAATTGAAGCAACCGGCTCTGCTGTGATTAATTGAACGGCGAAGCTCCGTGTCATTTGCATTTTCTCCCAGAGTGACTTGATGCATCTTTTTCTTTTGATTTCCCCGTTTTTTTTTTTTTATTTCAGAAAGAATGATTTCGCCAGGCCACACAATTAACTTCTAACCGACATTTCTAGATTAATCACCATCAGCAGGGCAAAGAACGCATAAGAAAAGAGAGGATATGCAAAGTAGATTGGCTGGAGAATTAAAGTTTTATTCCTTTTTTTTTTGCCTGTGGTCACAGGGTTGTCGTGGAAGGATGATGTGACGCAGCGAGTAATGGCTCATGAAATGGGGCGCATCCCGCAGCACAAAGCACTGGAGTCTTTCGATCTTCTGGATGAGGAGAGGTAGATTATGATATTAAAGGTCCATTCTGGTTTGAAAATGAAGGATTGCAATGCATACAGGGAACACAGTTTTTGTTCTTCGTCCAGACATAGCTATAGTGCACCGAGCCTCTCTTTTCCAATTGTACACGAAATTACCAAATGTATTGGGACGCCTGCCTTTACACGCACATGAATTTTAGACTGGGTTCACACTGCTGCTCTGCGATGTGGTGCGAATTTGATGCGGCTTTTTGTCCACGGTGAGGTGCGAATTTACGTTGCGATTTGAGATGTGGAGGTGCGAACAAATCTGCATCACACCGTAGAAGATCGCGTCACACCCGCGCCAAAGAAGCACCGGAGTCTTTTTTTTTTCCCCTCATCAAATTCACAACGCTGCTACCCTGTTTCCCCCGAAAATAAGACCTAGCGTGATTGTCGGTGATGGCTGCAATATAAGCCCTACCCCCCAAATAAGCCCTAGTTAAAGTCCTTGTAGGTCTTATTTTCAGGGTAGGGCTTATTTTCGGGTAAACAGGGCCTAGGGCTTATTTGAGGGGTAGAGCTTATATTGCAGCCTTCACCGACAATCACGCTAGGTCTTATTTTCGGGGAAACAGGGTATGTGAGCCAAACGCATAGAAATCCATTCTATTCAATTGACATGCAAATCTTGGTCTTCCTAACCACATCCAAACCGCTCAAGATTCGCAGCAGTGTGAACCCACTGTGAAAGTTTATATATACACTATATTACCAATAGTATTGGGACGACTGCTTTTACACGCACATGTACTGAACTAATGGCATCCCAGTCTTAGTCCGTAGGGTTCAATATTGAGTTGGCCCACCCTTTGCAGCTACAACGGCTTCAACTTTTCTGGAAAGGCCGTCCACATGGTTTAGGAGGGTGTCTATGGGAATGTTTGACCATTCTTCCAGAAGAGCATTTGTGAGGTCAGGCACTGATGTTGGACAGGGAGGTCTGGCTCCGCTCTAATTCATCCCAAAGGTGTTGAGGTCAGGACTCTGTGTGGGCCAGTCAAGTTCCTCCACCTCAATCTCGCTCATTCACACTATATTGCCAAAAGTATTGGGCCACCGCTCCAAATCATTTGGTGGAGGGGGGATTATGGTGTGGGGTTGTTTTTCAGGGGTTGATCTTGGCCCCTTAGTTCCAGTGAAGAAGGGAACTCTTAGACCCCATTCACACAGGGGCAACACGACTTGCAGGTCGCCTCACCGAGGCGACCTGCACACGACTGCCCGGGCGACTTGCAAAACGACTTCTGTATAGAAGTCTATGCAAGTCGCCCCCGAAGTCGTACAGGAACCTTTTTCTAAGTCGGAGCGACTTGCGTCGCTCCCCTTAGAACGGTTCCATAGCACAGAACGGGAGGCGACTTGTCAGGCGACTAGGTCGCCTGACAAGTCGTTCCTGTGTGAACGGGGTCTTAAGGCGTCAGCACACCAAGACATTTTGGACAATTTCATTCTCCCAACTTTGTGGGAACAATTTGGGGATGGCCCCTTCCTGTTCCAACATGACTGCGCACCAGTCCACAAAGCAAGGTCCATAAAGACATGGATGAGCGAGTTCACCGCTCCAAAGAAGCTGCTGGTAGGACTTTTTCTGACGCCCTGCCAGCGCACCGCTCGGGCTTTCACTCTGGAGTGAATGGAGCAGCTGTTTTAGGGCAGTTTGCAGGCGCTATTTTAACGCTATAGCGCCTGCAAAACGCCCCCAGTGTGAAAGGGGTCTTAGTGAGGGTTCCTGCAGTCCAGAGAGGTAACAAAGGGGGACCGGTTGGGTAAAAATACATGCCTGGAGGGGTGGGATATTTGCAGACATTCTCATTTAAAATCCCTATTTTCTTAGATCCCCATTGGCGGGGCGGACAATTCAGCGGCTTACAGGTCCATTGTCAGCTCAAAGGTGGACCAACCAAGTGGATCCCTTACCGTATTTAAGGTCAAAGGTGACATCATCAGATTCCTCATCAGGACCACAAAGACTTCCTATGAGCTTCAAGCAGAACTTGTCTCCTCTGTTGGATCGATACTTGACCTACTTTCTGCTCTCCTCTCAGTCACCAAGTTCACAGGTAAGTCCTAAGCAGGAAAGTATCAACCAAAGCTCAATGGTTCACCTGTAAGGAGCAATACTTCCACCATATTGGTCAGGGCTAGCTGGAGACCTGTAGTTCTCCTTTTCTAGTTTAATCTCAGAGTTAAAATGATCCCATCAGGCTTGTAAAGTTTTAAAGTTCAAATCACCTTCCTGAGAGCAGATGCCTGGTATTATCTTTGTTAAAGTGTATTTGTAGTCAAAACGTGGGGAGATTTGCATTCGCTTTTGTTCCCGGTGACCATTGTCTCTGCGACAAAAAGGGATTGATGTTCCAAAATGTTTAGTTGTCACCAAAACATAAGTGAGGTAAAGTCCTCCAATGAGCACATCTTTTTTAAAGCGGAACTTTATTCATTGTTTCCATCTAATAAATCTTCTACCCTTATTGTTTTAACTTTGGATAGTAAAACTTTTTTTTTTTCTGCCAGTAAATACCTTATACAGCCCACTTCCTGTTTCTTGTCTGGTCATTAGCCTAGGCTTATGACATCATGTACAGCTCTCTCTCTCACTCTTGTGAGAGTTTGCCAGGAAGGGAGGGGGTGGGGGGTCATAAGAGGGCCAAATAGTGCTGCAGAGCTGGAGGTGTGCCTGTGTAAATCCAGGAAGTGAACAGGCAGCAGCTTCAGCTGCCCACAGTTAAAATGGTTGCAGCCAAACTCAGTGGAGGGAGATTTCTGCAGCATATTTGGCAAGTACAGAATCACAGTATATATAAAATAATACGCAAAGTGGCTGGAGGGAAGCTTCAGAATGGCAAAAGTGTTTTTATTACAAATTATGTGAGCAGACTTCAGTTCCTCTTTAAGTGACAGCCAGACGGCAAGTGAATGGAAGTCTCCCAAATGGGATACAAATATTGAAGAAACCCCTTTCCCCCTATAACCCCGCCCCACACTCCCCTGTAATCAATTGCCCCAGTTTAAAAATATCTAAACTAAATGAATCAAATATTTACCTGATTCTTGGCCTTGTGATGTGCCGGGTCTGGAGTCTTCTGTTCTGGACTGCAAAGTGGCAGGGTTAGTTTCGGGAGCCCAAGTCTCAGCATGGCGATGTGAACACCTTCTATTGGGTCCATCAATAGGGTTAGTATCCTGAAGACTCCAGTGGCAGTGACATGACCTTAGAATGAGGGGCAGCAGGAAGACCGGTCGGGTGGTAGGCCCAGACTGAATCAGTGAACCGCTACTCTTTACTCCAAGTATAGGAGGTGCGGAGGCCCATGTGATGAGGGGAAGATAAAGTTTGTTTCAAAGTGTTTTCTCCTAATTGTGAGGTAGTGTTCAAAATTTAAAGTGGGCTTAACTATTCTGTCTCTAAAAAAAAAAAAGAAAGTTTGGGCTAAAGTTACACATTAACTTGAAGAACTTCTGGATTGTTCTCCAGGTAATGCTTCCATTACTGTGATGTAGGAGATAACTTCCCCTACACCCCAAATTCAAACCCCAACGCAGTCCTCCCTCCAATGGGAGCTCCAATTATTGTTGTTGACCTGCTGAGCACATTAATTCCATCCAACTTCCCAAAAAGTGCTGTTTATAATAGAAATTACCAGCCCTCATTTGACCCATCATTGGAGGTGACATTTATGGGAAAGATAATAACATTCTAGCAAAGCATTATTTTGCCATATTTTCTCCATTTATCTGTTTCTTTGAACTTGTCTATTTAAATATAAGACCTGAACAAATTAATGGGGTGGGCGACTACATGGCAAATGAGGTTCAATGTAGAAAAATGTAAAATAATGCATTTGGGTGGCAAAAATATGAACGCAATCTATACACTGGGGGGAGAACCTCTGGGGGAATCTAGGATGGAAAAGGACCTGGGGGTCCTAGTAGATGATAGGCTCAGCAATGGCATGCAATGCCAAGCTGCTGCTAATAAAGCAAACAGAATATTGGCATGTATTAAAAGGGGGATCAACTCCAGAGATAAAACGATAATTCTCCCGCTCTACAAGACTCTGGTCCGGTCGCACCTGGAGTATGCTGTCCAGTTCTGGGCACCAGTCCTCAGGAAGGATGTACTGGAAATGGAGCGAGTACAAAGAAGGGCAACAAAGCTAATAAAGGGTCTGGAGGATCTTAGTTATGAGGAAAGGTTGTGAGCACTGAACTTATTCTCTCTGGAGAAGAGACGCTTGAGAGGGGATATGATTTCAATTTACAAATACTGTACTGGTGACCCCACAATAGGGGTAAAACTTTTTCACAGAAGAGAGTTTAATAAGACTCGGGGCCACTCATTACAATTAGAAGAAAAGAGGTTTAACCTTAAACTACGTAGAGGGTTCTTTACTGTAAGAGCGGTAAGGATGTGGAATTCCCTTCCACAGGCGGTGGTCTCAGCGGGGAGCATTGATAGCTTCAAGAAACTATTAGATAATCACCTGAATGACCGCAACATACAGGGATATGTAATGTAATACTGACACATTATCACACACATAGGTTGGACTTGATGGACGTGTGTCTTTTTTCAACCTCACCTACTATGTAACTATGTAATATATCTGGTTAACCCACTTGTCATTATCTGAAACTTTCAATTTCTATCTATGTAGCTGGGCTATCAGGACCCCAACCGTGTGAGAAACTCCCAACACTTCTTTGCTGCCTCTCACTCCTGGCCCGAGGGATCTAGACATGTTGTCTACGGGAGGCTTCAGGGTGGACCAGAATCGCCTTTGCCTATACAGTGGCCCAGTGACACTCACCATGCCTGGGCAGAACTGAGAAGGAAGCTTCCACGTGATAGTGTGGACAGTAACTTGATGGATGATGTCCTTGATAGTTCCGAAAGGATTGAAAGGATGAGCCTGATGGACGAAGGTGACCAGGACCGCCGACCAGAAGAAGGAAGGACATTGAAAGGTCTCTGTGCTTAGTTATTTGTTGGTTGTTTGAAAAGTGGGGCTACCTTGAGGGCAAGGAGGTTGAGGTGGTCTACTCAATGTTCAAAGCTATCAAAGCCCCAACAGGGACGTATTTTTTTTTGTCAGTGCTTGTTGATTAGTGCCTAGGAAGTTTTATTGAGGTTTATAATGCTATGGTTGGTTTGTGTAGTGATGTGCAGCGAAGTCATAGGCTTTATCAGCCGTTTTCAAGCATCACATTTACACTTCCTTTACATATATGCTGTTTTGCCTAAAATTGGCATGGACACACACCATGAAGTTACTATTATCTAAAAGAAATCCTGGTAACATTTATATATACAGTATATACTATATAAGGCACGTCCATAAACAACTTGATAAACCTGAATTTGTATTTGGAAATAGAAGAAGATTATTTATGGGAATTAAATGTGTAGGACTACCAACATCCTTAAAACGTGAGGAAAAAAAGAGCATGAAACAAGTGCAACAGGGGCCGTCCCTTTGGACTTTTAAGGCAGAAATAAGTGCCGGTTCACACTAGACGCGGCACGACTTGCAGGTCGCCTCACCGAGGCGACCTGCACACGACTGCCGGGGGCGACTTGCAAGATGACTTCTGTATAGAAGTCTATGCAAGTCGCCCCCAAAGTAGTACAGGAACCTTTCTTCTAAGTCGGAGCGACTTGCTCCGACTCTAAAGGTAATGGAGTAAATAAAAGGCAGCCATGTGCCACTTTTATTGAGTACACAGTATCCGATAAATTTTGTAGTCATAAACAATCACATTAAAATATAAAAAGTACACCAATGAACCAGTTAATACATAGACCTATATATCAAACCCAAAGCTAATAATCCAGACACTGCCAGAGTCAAGTTGAGGTCAGTCCATGAACATTTGTAGCATAAATCCCAACATGTTTCGGAAATGTTATTGGTACATATTTTCCTTCATCAGGGGGGATTTATACTTGAGTGACTTTATCTGCAACATAGATATAGTTACATAGTATTTGTACAATAGTACATAAAAAACAAGTGATTTTACATAATGAGCTATATAGTATTTAGGCTTAAAGGTACTTACGTATAGGGTTCATTGAAAAGACATGGGGAAATGCAGTGGCGGCTGGTGCTCAAAATGTTTTGGCGGGGCGCATTTTGAAAACAAATCAATTGCAGCCACTGTGCCATCAAACGCTGCCACTGTGCCCTCAAACGCTGCCACTGTGCCCATCAAACGCTGCCACTGTGCCCATCAAACGCTGCCACTGTGCCCATTAAACGCTGCCACTGTGCCCATCAAACGCTGCCACTGTACCATCAAACGCTGCCACTGTGCCCATCAAACGCTGCCACTGTGCCCATCAAACGCTGCCACTGTGCCCATCAAACGCTGCCACTGTGCCATCAAACGCTGCCACTGTGCCCATCAAACGCAGCCATTGTGCCCTCAAATGCTGCCACTGTGCCATCAATTGCAGCCACTGTGCCCATCAAATGCTGCCATAGTGCCCATCAAACGCTGCCACTGTGCCATCATATGCTACCAGTGTGTCCATCAAATGCTGCCAGTCTGCCCATCAAATGCTGCCAGTCTGCCCATCATATGCTGCCAGTGTGCCTATCAAATGCTGCCAGTGTGACCATCAAATGCTGCCAGTGTCCCTCCTGGGACATCCCGCTCCCAATAACCCCCCCCCCCCCCCCCCCCGTGGATGGATCGCAGGATCGCAGGACACCACAGGAGGAGGACCGGCGCTTACCTTGGTAAAACTAGTGTGCTGTAACAAGACAAGGGCATGTGTTACCCAGAATTTCCTATATAAACTAGTATGTTACCTTTCACTGTGCTGATAGAGGTGCAGACATCAGAGCGGCAGTCCTCAGTCCTTATTATAGGCTTACCTATAGGTAAAAGTAATGTGTGGAAGGTTACTTCCTCTTTAAAAGGCTTCTTTACAGTGTATTCAGTGACAGTTGCTCCTCACGTCTTTTGCATAGACAGAGATACATAATGGTCCATTCTTTTTGTTCCAGGTCCGATGGGAAAGCAGACCATGGCGGAGATGCAGTCTATTCCAGATGTACAAAATTTGGGAGACGTGCAGAGTTTAGCGGGAGTTTTTGAGAAATATGGCGTAGACTTAAGACAGCTCAGCGAATCACAACTGGAGCAGCTGTCTGCTTTTCTTCAGTTAATCCAATCAGATGCTCTACAGAACCAGGGTACGGAAGTCATATGGCCCATCTATTAGTAGCAGAAATAAGGAGTATATGTGATGTGCTGAGAATTTTTACGTATAAAAGATTATTGACATTATATACACCACAGATAAGAGGAGCTCACAATATTGTAATGCTTTGTTTAAAATGTTCTTAACTAGTTTTTCAGATTTAGTATTCTGATATTTATTGCCATTTAGACCTAAACTTGCTATACAAGGGAAGGAGCAGGGTGAGGTTGTAACAAATGGATAAAACCTTTAAAATTTTGCCATTTCCTATTTTATAACAACGCTATATTTATTGGTTGTCTTTAACTACTTTTACCCCCTTCATGACCAGGACATTTTTTTGCTATTCAGCACTGCGCTACTTTAAATTGCCACCACAGGATTTTTTTTATCATATAAATAAAAGAAGACAGAAAATTAAAAGAAAAAAATATTTTCTACTTTCTGTTATAAAATATATCCAATGAAATCAAATTTCTTCATACATTTAGGCCAAAATGTATTCTGCTACATGTCTAGTAAAGACAAAACTGCATTTTTGGGGACACTCTAGTATTGGGGACACTATACTGTTGGGGACACTAGTATAGTTCTGAAGTTCTGATCGTGATCAAGATACCGATTCATACAGATGCTATACTTGTAATGGGGGTGATCAGCTACTTATAGTGTGACTGTGATAGTCTGGCGGGCAATCTGGCGCTAACTGACACTGGCTGGAAGGGATGCTAACTAACAGACAGTGACGTCGCTAGTGACACTAATACAGTGATTAGTGATAATACTGTATGGACATGTGCATGACGATAAGATTAGTTTTGTTTCAATCCTTTAATCTAGTTATTTAGTTTCGTTGAATTCAATTGATTCCCTTAATGCGGGATTCATATTCGGAATTCGTATTCAGAATTCTTCAAATTTTCTTCGAATTTACAGATTTTTTTTACTGAACTTGTTTCGATTCGTTATTCTAGTTATTTTGTTTCGTTAAATTCGATTGATTTCTTTAATTTGTATTTGGGATTCACATTTGGAACTCGTTTTCGTAATTCTTAAAATTTTCTTCAAATTTACCGATTTTTTTTTTTACTGAATTCGTTTCGATTTGTTAATCTAGTTATTTTGTTATTTTAAATTCGATTGATTCCTTTAATTCATATTCAGAATAGGTATTCAGAATTTTTCGAATTTACAAATGTTTTTCGATTCGAAATGTTCGAATCAATAAATTTTAAATTGGCCGAATCGAAAACTTTAGATTTTTTTTTTTTTTTTCAATTCGAATGTGGCAAAGTGAACAAACGAAAGAAAAATCTTCATCAAATGATTACAATGACTCTTTAAATCACTTTTGGCTTAACTAAAACAGCATTATTTTGAAATGGTCCTCTAATGACACACATGGTCTTTGATTTCAGCAATATATATACAGTTAGAATTCGACTGGAGTTCGATGTAAAATTGTATTCGAATTTCAGTCCGAATTTCTGAAATTTGGACGACATTCGTTTCGTTATTCAGAGCATTCGGGAAAATGAGTTTATATTGTAATTCGGGTATGTGTATATTTCTGAATCTCTGAATAATGAAAAATGTATCCGAATATTAATTTGGATTGTAACGAACCTGTCTAATACTGTACACTGTACTAATGACACTGGCTGGGAAGGGGTTAAAATCAGGGGCAATCAAGAGGTTAACTGTGTGCCTAACAAGTGTAATGTGTGTAATGTGTGCTGCTTTAACATAACAGTCTGCTTTTTCTCCCTGAAATCAGAGTTGATTTCAGGAACAAGAAATAGACAGATCACTGTTCACAATGCAAGTTACAGTGAAGGTGTGCATTTGTGAGAAAAATTTTGAGACATACTACATAGCAAGGCACCACATCCAATATTACATGGAGAAAAAACAAAAAGAGGAAAAATGGATTTTGAAGGCTACCAATATAATCCCAAATAGGAAAGGAAAAAGGGAGTCTTTACAAATAAAATATAATATAAAAAATATCAAAATGTATTAAATAACATAAAAATATGGTGAAACAAAGAATATGAACATTATTAAATGGTACACTGTCCCCTATTATGAATACAGAGGCTGAGCAAGAAAAACCGCATGGATGGCCCATGTAATGATGCTATGAAAGGTCCAAAACAGATCCCTTCTGGTCGGAGGTCAGGCATACGGAGTACCAGTGTCAGCGCCAGTGGATCACTACGCGTTTCGCCAATAGCTTCTTCAGGGGGTCCTATTGGTACTAGGGGGTACATTATAATTCACATTAAGTCCATGTACTTTACATATGTGGTCATAATTATTTGCTGTACATTGTCAGAGATCACTCAATAAGTGCGACACATTCTGGCATTCTATATATAATTGAAAGACATTGTGTAGTACTTTTAAAAAGAAAGAAAAATATTTACTCAAGAGAGAGAAAAAAAACACGAAAAAAAATATACATATATGATATTATCCAAACATATACCAATTGACTGGTGTAAATACCATGACTGGAGAAAAACATCCAGGACACACGGGAGGGGGTCATTCCATAGAGCAGTGCATCAGCAACAGGAAAGATATCAGGGAAGGGAAAAGAAATGGAAAGATAAAAACTGAAAAGAAGGTGGAGAAAGCAAATGGCTCCAAATAAGAGGGTGTGTAAAAACAGCCCAATTGAGAGGCCTTGGTCCAAAAACTGGCAACCTGCCAAAAATCAGATTAAATCAGATTTTATATATATATATATATATATATATATATATATATATATACCGGTATATATAAAATGTATATATATATATATATATATATATATATATATATATATAAAACAAAATTTAAATAAAATAGTATCTATGTCTAAAGCTGGAAAATAATTAATAAATAATTATGTAAATTATATGGTACTTAATCTCATTAAGAGGCCTATGTTAAAATAAATAAGACTAGATTATATTACCGTATATACTCGAGTATAAGCCGATCCGAATATAAGCCGAGGCACCTAATTTTACCACAAAAAACTGGGAAAACTTATTGACTCGAGTATAAGACGAGGGTGAGAAATGCACAGCTACTGTAAGTGCAAAAGAGGGTCAACAATGCCCATTTGCAGCCTCACTGTGCCCATTTGCAGCCATAGGTCCCCCAAACTTCAAACTCTGTAGTTAAGGGTTCCTAGATGCCCCCTAGCTGCAGTCGAAATTTGGGGTCTCTGGACCCAAAGGGTTCCAAAATGACATTACTGCAGCTGGACACAGTTGACCGACTTTGGGTCCCCGTATCTCGGGGCCACGTGGTGCTAGGAACCCCAAAAATGTGCAAACCCAGTGGAACTAGCACTACAACATATCCAAAGATGGGGTTCCTAGCACCAAGTGGCCCCGAGATACGGGGCCCCAAAGTCGGTTCGGAAAATGTCAAGCACTTTTCTGCAGCAGAGAATGACATTTTCGGAACCGAATTTGGGGTCCCGTATCTCCGGGCCACGTAGGGCTAGGAACACCAGCTTTGGATAGTTGTAGTGCTCGTTCTACTAGGTTTGCACACCAAATTTGGGGTTCCTAGCACCAAGTGGCCCCGAGATATGGGGCCCCAAAGTCAGTTTGGAAAAATGTCATTCTCTCCTGCAGAAAAGTGCTTGACTCGAGTATAAGCCGAGGGGGGCATTTTCAGCACAAAAAAATGTGCTGAAAAACTCGGCTTCTACTCGAGTATATACGGTAACTTAAATCATTTCAATTGTATCAAATTGATATTAATAGTGTCTGAACTTTAGAATAAATAAATATAAAGTGTGCATTGTGATGGGGACCTGAGTGTTAACAGTTGCAGTGTCAGTATACATGGTGTACATTCATCTCTAAGATTAGAGGCCCACCTTAAGGTTGAGTATTCCCCCACGGCCACATCAGCCTTGTCCCAGGGAATTGGTGAAGACGACACGAAACAGTCGTACCCTATATGTGTAGTAGAGTGACCCTGTAACAATGTGCTTAGCGTTGCCCAGAAGAACCCAACCCTGGGGTAGACCTCTCTTGCTTGGCACTCAAAGAGGAGGAGAAACCTGAAGGACGTGACTACAACCGCCCGCCTACTACGAACCCCCGCAGCCCCCTACCCCTTAGGCTCGATTCACACCTATGCATGTTGCTTTTGAGCGTTTTTGGAGGGTTTTTTTTCATGCTTGCCACGTTTTTGAGCAGCGTTTTTGCCGCGATTTTGCCGCGATTTGCGTTTTGCGTTTTATTTTTTTTTTTACAGTCTTAAAAAAAAAAAAAAAAAACGGCAAAAACGCATCAAAAACGCACCAAAAACGCATCAAAAACGCTGCAAAAACGGTGCACTTGCGTTTTTGATGCTTGTCCATTGAATTCTATTACATGCAAAACGCTGCATTTTGCATGAAAAAAAGTCCCTGACCCTTTCCAAAAATGCAGAGAAACAAAAAGGCATTGATGTGAACTGCATCAAAAAACGCGCTAGTGTGAATGGAGCCTGCTCCATTCACACTAGCGCGTTTTTTGATGCATTTTGCATTTTGCAGAAATGCACGGGAATTTTTTAACATGGGTTCCTATGGAACATGTTCATATCAATGCCTTTTTGTTTCTCTGCATTTTTGGAAAGGGTCAGGGACTTTTTTTCATGCAAAATGCAGCGTTTTGCATGTAATAGAATTCAATGGACAAGCATCAAAAACGCAAGTGCACCGTTTTTGCAGCGTTTTTGATGCGTTTTTGGTGCGTTTTTGATGCGTTTTTGCCGTTTTTTTAAAAAAAATTTTTAAGACTGTAAAAAAAAAATGTAAAAAAAAAAAAAAAACGCAAAACACAAATCGCGGCAAAATCGCGGCAAAAACGCGGCTCAAAAACGTGGCAAGCATGAAAAAAAAACCTCCAAAAACGCTCAAAAGCAACATGCATAGGTGTGAATCGAGCCTAACAAAGCTTTCCCAATACAAGGCCAAACAAATGCTGGGTAGAAATGCAAAAGGAATTCTTGATGTACAATAAGATGAATCACAAACCAGGAGCCATTTGTTATTGTCATCTACACCCATGCTTGAGGTGGATGCATGCAGGAAGATTGTAAGCCCTGAATGGAGGTTCAGTTTCTGTGAGGACAAGGTGTCCTCTTACTCCCTACTGGGGGAAAAAAAAATTCTCCTCCATTATACAGTCTATTACCTCATCATTCATTGTGTAATCTTATGTCATGTAATATATACTTTTAACAATGCATTGTCTAATATTTTTGGAAAAACAAATAATTATATATATATATATATATATATATATATATATATATATATATATATATACATATATATATTTTTTTTTTCTTTTCTTTTTTTTAATTATTTTTCAATTATTATTATTGTGTTTTTATTTATTTTTTAACTTTATTATTCAAATATTCATTTTAATATTTTTCTCTACATATATTACTGATCTTTGTAGTGAGATTTCTTTGCATTGTAATACTTTAAATGTCTTAAATAAAAGAAAGCAAAAAAAAAAACCTACTGGGGGAGATTTAATAAAACTGGAGAGTCCACAATCTGTTGCAGCTCTGCATAGAAACCAATCAGCTTCCAGGTTCCAAGGCTCCATTCACATCTAAGCATGTTGCTTTTGGGCATTTCTGCATTTCTTTACCACACTTTTACCTTGATTTTGCCACGCTTTTGCTGCAATTTGTGTTTTTTATGCTTTTTTTGGGGGGGTAAAATTTGTTGTTGGGCAGATTTAAAAACGCAAATTGTGACAAAAAACGCTGTAAAAACGCACTACATGCCTTTCTGCAGCTTCTCCGTTGAAGTCTATTAAACCAAAAAAAAAGCAAAAAAGCACAAGTTTTGCGTTTAAAAATATCCCTGACCCTTCCCAAAAATGCAGAAGCACAAATATGCATTGATGTGAACGTGTTCCATAAAAACCCATGTTAGGCCTGATTCACACCTATGCATTTTTAGTGCTTTTTGCATTTTGCAGATTTGCACTACAGTCTATTCAACATGGTTTCCTATGGAACACGTTCTGTAGTGCAAATCTGCAAAATGCAAAAAGCACTGAAAATGCATAGGTGTGAATCAGGCTCCATTCACACTAGCGCGTTTTTTGATGCATTTTGCATTTTGCAGAAATGCACGGGAATTTTTTAACATGGGTTCCTATGGAACATGTTCACATCAATGCCTTTTTGTTTCTCTGCATTTTTGGAAAGGGTCAGGGACTTTTTTTCATGCAAAATGCAGCGTTTTGCATGTAATAGAATTCAATGGACAAGCATCAAAAACGCAAGTGCACCGTTTTTGCAGCGTTTTTGATGCGTTTTTGGTGCGTTTTTGATGCGTTTTTGCCGTTTTTTTTTTTTGTTTTTTTTTTTTAATTTTTTTTTTTTTTTAATTTTTTTGAAGACTGTAAAAAAAAAATGTAAAAAAAAAAAAAAACGCAAATTGCGGCAAAATCGCGGCAAAATCGCGGCAAAAACGCGGCTCAAAAACGTGGCAAGCATGAAAAAAAAACCTCCAAAAACGCTCAAAAGCAACATGCATAGGTGTGAATCGAGCCTTAGGCCTTAAACAAAAAAAAGTCCAGCATTTCTGCAAAAAGCATGAAAAAACGCATTGGTGTAAGGCTCGATTCACATCTATGCATGTTGCTTTTGAGCGTTTCTGCAGTGTTTTTTGCGGTGCTTGTCGCGTTTTTGTACAGCGTATTTACAGCGTTTTTACAGCGTTTTTGCGGCGTTTTTGCCGCGTTTTACAGTTTTTTTATACTGTATACAGTGTAAAAAAACAAAAAAAACCCCCACAAAAAACGCGTCAAAAACGCGGTAAAAACGCTGTACTTGCGTTTTTGATGCTGGTCCATTGAATTCTATTACATGCAAAACGCTGCATTTTGCATGAAAAAAGTCCCTGACCCTTCCCAAAAACGCAGAGGCACAAAAATGCATTAATGTGAACATGTTCCATAGGAACCCATGTTGAAAAATTCCCATGCATTTCTGCAAAATGAAAAATGCAACAAAAAAAGCATTAGTGTGAATGGAGCCTAAATGGGAGTCTTAAGCCCCTATTCACAACGGGCATATTTGAAAGGTCAAGCCTCATGCCAAATCGGAGCCTATTGCCGGCAAAGGCACCGTCCGAATGGATGCGACGCCGACACCGATTCCCAAAAGTACTTCCTGCACTACTTTTGGAGATTTCAGGGGCATTTTCAATAGACATCTATGCATGAACCCGCACAGGTGTCTGTCAAATCGCCCCCAAAGTCACAATGAAATGCGGGTTTGAAATTGTGCAAGTTCAGCTGAATTTGCACGATTTCAAACCCGCCTCCAATGTGAACCTGGGCTTATTGTCAAAGTTTAAGGCCGGGTTTACACTGGTACGACAAACGCTCCGACATTGGGAGCTCATGTCGCATGACATGTGAAAATCAATGGTACCCTATGGGAGCCGTCTTAACTGGTCAACACAAGTCGGTCCGACTTTGAAAATGCTCCCTGTACTACTTTGGTCCGACTTTGATCCTACTTGACTATTGACTATCATTGAAGTCGGATCAAAGCCGGATCGCAGTCTTGCATGATCCGACTTTGGCATGCGACTTGTGCTCTGATGATCTTGAAGGGGAACTCCACACCAAATTTTAAATAAAAAACCGGCATGGGTTCCCCCTCCTAGAGCATACCAGGCCCTTTGGTCTGGTATGGATTTTAAGGGGAACCCCCTACGCCTCAAAAACGGCGTGGGGGGTCCCCCCAAAATCCATACCAGACCCTTATCCGAGCACGCAGCCCGGCCGGTCAGGAAAAGGGGTGCAACATGGGGGGGTGTATGTTTTGGGTCAGGGGGGGTGCCCTGTGCCCCCCCCCATCCCAAAGCACCTTGTCCCCATGTTGACGAGGACAAGGGCCTCTTCCTGACAACCCTGGTCATTGGTTGTCGGGGTCTATGGGCGTGGAGCTTATCAGAATCCGGGAGCCCCCTTTAATAAGGGGGTCCCCAGATCCCGGCCCCCCCCCCCCCCCGCCCTATGTGAATGAGTATGGGGTACATCGTACCCCTACCCATTCACCTGGGGGAAAAAAAGTGTCAATAAAGAAAAACACACTAGACAGGTTTTTAAAGAAATTTATTAGGCAGCTCCGGGGGTCTCTTCTGACCTGGTGGGTCTCTTCCGACTTCTCCGCTCTCTCCGGCCTCTTCTCCCGGTCTCCGGTTCTTCTGCCGGGCTCCTCCGTTAACTTCTGCTCTTTTGCCCGCTCTTTGGCCCGGTCTTCTCTGTCGTCTTCTTCCCTCCGGTCTTCTTCCGATGTTGACACGACACTCTCTCCCGCTGTAATGCTGCCGTGCTTGGTGCGCAACGACTTATATAGGCATGGGGCATGGTCACCGGGTGATGTCATCCGGTGACCCCGCCCCTTATGACGTCACGTCCCGTCATGCCCCAGGTGGTGACGACATAAGGGGGCAGAGTGGTGGACTCGGGAGCGCACCCGCTTTCCCGAGGGGGTTATCAGATGTGAGGAGGAGCCGCAAGAGCCGTTGAGGGACCCCAGAAGAGCAGGTTCGGGGCCACTCTGTGCAAAACGAGCTGCACAATGGAGGTAAGTATGATATGTTTGTTTTTTTGTTTTTTTTTTAATTTTACCTTTACAATCACTTTAATTGAACAAGCTGAAGTTAGAAGCTGATTGGCTGCCATGCACAGCTGCACCAGATTCTGAGTGTTCCAGTTTTAGTAAATCTCCCCCTTTGTCTTTTAATTATAGAGAGGCTTATGGGGGCATTGGATAAATATTTATGTAAAGAAGAGAACCCCTTTAAATTTGTATCTTATCTCTTTGCAGGGACAAAGAATGTGGATAAAAGCCAACCAAAAAGAGTGAGTAACATTTTATAGCATAAAAAATAAATAAAAACTAGATTGTTTGTAATTGTGTGTGTGTTTTTACCATATGCTGAGTAATTTATTGCCAAGTGTCGCTAGTTTCTGAAGACACCCCCTTATTTTGGACATTGATCAACTTTTCAGTAAAATCCTTTTTAAATGCTTGTTTCTACCATACGAGTTGTCCATTCATAATATGTGGATTTTCACTGGTCTCTGTATAAAGAAATACAGGCGTTGTGCATCCAGAGCTGGGCATTGCACCCAAAGTCAGAGGATGGCCTTATTTATTAAATAGGAATTGCAAAAAAATATATTTTATATATATATATATATATATATATATATATATATATATATATATAATTTATGTAAAAAAATAAATAATTGTTGGACGAATGTGATAAGCATTCGCTCATCCTTGACAAATTATTTCCATATTCCTAAAGTATATTCACCTTGTAAAATCAACCCATTCCGTTTAAATTGGAAATGAAAGGCACAAAAGGCTACAATAAACATTTTGAATACCTTTTTTCCCCCCTTTTTTTAAGCGATCACATACCCACTGTTCTCAGCTGCATAAGGAGCTCAGAGAGCTGAGAGAGGAGAAACAGCAGTACACTGGTCTTCCCAATGAATGGCTGTGCAGATGGGCATGTTGGCAGAAGTCTGATCATTGGAGGAGGGCAGGCTGGGTTCCCAGCACAGCTAAAGAACTGACCACTGGTCAGTTTTTAATAGGAAAGCAGAGGGACTGGCAGGGATTTTTACATAAAAGGAAGCAATACATAGAGAAAAGGAGACGTCCTCATAGAAGTACATGGTACGGCAGCCACATATCAGGAATAGGAAATGCTGGGTTTACATATTCTTTTAATACAATGATTTTATGTGATCGTCAGCTCCATCTAGTGGCCATAATGCTGTATTTTTCTGAAATACAGCAATCAGAAAAGTACCACAATATGGCCTCTAGATGGAGGTGACAACCATCCTCCCTGGAAATCACTATGATGATTGACTGTAGGCTGGAAAAAAATGGCTGAAGTTCTGGCCCATGGTCACCGACATACCTCCTTCTATAATGGATAAGTAAGGAGAAGCAGCATACTGATAAGGTTATCCCTTAAAATGGTAGAATGGATTATGAGGTTGTTTTCCCCTACTGGCTCTTTCTAGTCTGAGGTTTGATTTTCAAAAAGGAGTAAAAGCTAATATAAAGACAGGTGTTAGGTATTAAAGTGTATCTCCAGCCAAAGTATGTTTTTAGTTTTGGAGTGAGGACCACTGGCCCTGTTGAGGAGGTTTTCCTTCACTTCCTGTTCCAGTGACAACACACCATCAGGACAGAAAATTAAGACAAATCTCCAGGAGTGACATAGATAGCAATAAAAAGTATTAGCATTAACTATTAATTGGTAGAACAGGAGAAGGTTTTAGCTTCCGTCAGCTTTTTATTGCCGTTTATGTTCTCGTTGGAGAACATAGTGATGAGGGACAATATAAAATAAGTGCACATTTACCCCATTTCCCCAGCTACAGGATGTCCAGTATTATTAGGCCATATATGTCAAACACAAGGCCTGTGGGCCGAATGCGGCCCGCCAGGCCTTTTTATGTGACCCTCGCACCCAGTTTTGCAGGAAGAATGTGGGAAACTCCATTCCGCCACCTCCGACTCTCACCCTCCGCACCCCGCTGGGACTTGTAAACATAGAAGCCTTCTGTGTTTACAAGGAACAGCTTTGCTCAGTGGCTCCCAGATCTAACAGATCCCCGCACCCGCTCATGGCAGGGCGTGGTGGGGACAGATCTCCAGGATGTGAGGAAGAGAACTATCAAGGCAGTCGTCTACACAGGAGGTACTAGGGCCGGGCCAGGTACGAGAGAGAGAGATACAAAGAAGCTTTTTTTTTGGGGGGGGGGGGGGGTTGGGGTTGCACACCCTGCACTCTGTACACAGCACACCCATGAACTCTGTGCGTAGTGCACCCCTAAACCCTGCATTCTGTACATAGTGCACCCCTAAACTCTGCATTATGTACATAGTGCACCCCTGAACAATGCATTCTGTACATAGCACACCCCTGAACAATGCATTCTGTACATACAGCTCCCCTGAACACTGCATTCTGTACATAACCCACCCATGAACACTGCATTCTGTACATAGCCCACCCATGAACACTGCATTCTGTACGAAGCACACCCATGAGCTCTGTATGTAGTGCATGCCTAAACCCTGCATTATGTACATGACGCACCCCTGAACAGTGTATTCTGTACATAGAGCTCCCGTGAACACTGAATTCTGTACATAGCCCACCCATGAACACTGCATTCTGTACATAGCACACCCATGAGCTCTGTATGTAGTGCATCCCTAAACCCTGCATTATGTACATGGCGCACCCCTGAACTCTGCACTCTGTACACAGCACACCCTTGAACTCTGTATGTAGTGCACCTTTTCTTGTGAAAAAAAATTCTTGTTTCTTTCTTCTGTATGTAGTGCACCCCTAAACCCTGCATTCTGCACATAGCACACCCCTGAACACTGCATTCTGTAAATGGTGCACCCCTAAACTCTGCACTCTGTACACAGCACACCCATGAACTCTGTATGTAGTGCTCCCCTTTTTTTGTGAAAATAATTCTTGTTTCTTTCTTCTGTATGTAGTGCATCCCTAAACCCTGCATTCTGCACATAGCGCACCCCTAAACCCTGCATTCTGCACATAGCGCACCCCTGAACTCTGCACTCTGTACATAGCACACCCCTAAACCCTGTATTCTGCACATAGCGCACCCCTGAACTCTGCACTCTGTACACAGCACACCCCTAAACCCTGAATTCTGTACATAGCGCACTCCTGAACACTGCATTCTGTACATCTCACACCCCTGAACACCGCATTCTGTACAGAACGCACCCCTGAACTCTGCACTCTGTATGTAGCGTAATCCTGAACTCTGCACTTTGTACATAACGCATCCCAGATACAACCGGCCCTTTGAGGGTAACAATACTGCTGATGTGGCCCGGGATGAAATTGAGTTTGACACTCCTGATCTAGCCCTTTCCTCCCCAGCCTGGTCTGCCCCTTTCATTCATTGAAAATCAGTTCTTTCAATCATGGAGGCTCAGCATCACAAGTGGGCATGACCACAGCTTCCTGTTTTCAGGAAGCCATGAACAGCACCCTGCATTGCATAGAGAAGCACAGAGACCCAGTGATGTCGTCACTGGGTCCAAATTAAGACATGTAATAAAAAACTGTTTTTTTTTTTTTAATAATTTCATTAGCATGTTGATGAAGGGAAAAGGAGGAACCAGGGGAGTTGAAATGAGTAGATTAAACTTCAGCTTTAATCCTTTATCACAGGTCTCCGAAGGGGAGATGCAGCACTTGGCCCAGGATGAACCGCAGTTCTTGGCTCCAGAAATATCCCCAAGAGAGATCTCTCCAGCCCCCCTGGCGCTGAATACTGACCAGCGAGTGCCCGATGGACGCATAAGCGCAACAACTGCCACCATCACCACCCACCTGGTACCCGATTCCCAGACTATGGTGGAGCAGCCTGGGAACCCAATGGCAGCTGAAGATGGGGAAAAAAAGGTCCCAGAGAAAAAAAGTTACCCAGAAATCCCAGAGATGAGATTGGACCCTGGGCAGAGCCCACACAAAGCTACAGAGGACTATGGATACATCCTGACCGACCAAAAGTGAGTTCCTTCATTACTAACACAAACTGGCAGGGCTGTGATCAGAGGAAGGGAGTATTGGGGAGCCTCTGACCACATCTGGCAGGTAGGAGACCGCTGGCTTGCCTTAGTTTTAAAGATTAAAGTGGTATTATACCCAAAAGCAAACATTTATTATATTGCAGATTACCAATTCTTTGATGTGATGGCTGCATTCGTTTTCTCTTTTCCTTATTTTCACCTGGGGATCCAGCCAGTAAATCTGTTTTTCAAAAGAACAAGCTGCCCTGCAGATGTATCAGTTACAGGGATAAGACAAACTATTCAACACTGGCAGGGGTGATCAGTTTTATTTATGTAAAACCTTTATCCCAAAACGAAAAAAAAAAAAAAACTGTTTGCTGTAACTGCTTATAAAGTGTTAGCTGGAGTTTGGCTTCTATTTGTTCGTGTATTTAAATCTGCTAATATATTTAACACTCCCCTCCGCCCAGACTGATAATGCTGCTGTCTACTGTGCCCCCTGTGCTCCTTCATCCAGAGTGGAAGCACTCTAATACAGGGGGTGTGTTACTGGCCAGATCACCAGGTGAAAACAGGGAAATAAGCCTTAAAAAGAAAACTAATGCAGCCCCAAAATCTATTGAATGGTAAGCTGCTATAAACAGTGGGGGGGAAAGAATTATTCAAATTTCTGCAGATTTTTTTTAAGTTTGCCCACTTACAAAGAAATGAAGGGTCTATCATTTTTATCATAGGTGTATTTTAAATGACGGAGACAGAAAATAAAACCAAAAATCCAGAAAAAAACACACAATACGAATGTTATAAATCAAGTTGCAGTTCAGTGAGTAAAATAAGTATTTGATCCCCAAGCAAAATGTGACTTAGTACTTGGAGAAACCCTTGTTGGAGAGCACAGAGGTAAGAGATTTCTTG
Source organism: Lithobates septentrionalis (assembly GCA_037952835.1). Taxonomy (NCBI): domain Eukaryota; kingdom Metazoa; phylum Chordata; class Amphibia; order Anura; family Ranidae; genus Lithobates; species Lithobates septentrionalis. The sequence goes on from JBBDGP010003733.1 coordinate 107,086, forward strand.
TAGTTGGTGACCAGGTTTGCACACATCTCAGGAGGGATTTTGGTCCACTCTTCTTTACAGATCTTCTCTAAATCCTTAAGGTTTCTTGGCTGTCGCTTGGCAACTCAAAGTTTCAGCTCCCTCCATAATTTTTTGTACAGGTTTAGGGTTTGGAGACTGGATAGGCCACTCCATGACCTTAATGTGCTTTTTCTTGAGCCCCTCCTTTGTTGCCTTGGTGGTAGGTTTTGGGTCATTGTCATGCTGGAAGACCCATCCATAATCCATCTTCAGTGTTCTGGCCGAGATAAGAAGGTTCTCATCCAAGATTTTACAATACATGGCCCCATCCATTGGCCTCTCAATGCGGCAAAGTCACCTTTTACCTTTAGCAGAGAAATTGCCCCAAAGCATAATGTTTCCACCTCCGTGCTTGACTGTAGGGATGGTGTTCTTAGGGTCATAGTCAGCATTTTTCTTCCTCCAAACACGGCGAGTTGAGTTAATGCCAAAGAGCTCAATTTTGGTCTCATCTGACCACAGCACTTTCTCCCAATCCTTCTCTGAATCATTTAGATGTTCATTAGCAAACTTCAGACAGGCCTGTACATGTGCCTTCTTGAGGAGGCGATCTTGCGGGTGCTGAAGGATTTCAATGCATGGCGGTGTATTGTGTTATCAATGGGTTGTTTGGTGACTGTGGTCCCAACTGCCTTGAGATCATTCACAAGCTCCTCCCGTGTAGTTCTGGGCTGATCCCTCACTTTTCTCATGATCCTCCTCACCCCATGAGGCCAAATCTTGCATGGAGCTCCAGACCGAGGGCGATTGATGGTTATTTTGTATTTCTTCCATTTGCGAATAATCGCTCCAACAGTTGTCTCCTTCTCACCAAGCTTCTTGCTGATGGTCTTGTAGCCCATTCCAGCCTTGTGCAGGTCTACAATCTTGTCCCTGACGTCCTTTGACAACTCTTTGGTCTTGCCCATGATGGTGAGGTTGGAATGGAAGAGATTCTGTGGATAGGTGTCTTTTATACACATAACGAGTTGTCATTAGGAGCACCTTCTTAAATTGACCGGACTAATCTGTGTACCACATGAGCACCTACTGTAGCCATTCTGTGGGAGCCAGAATTATTGTTGGTTGGTAAGGGATCAAATTCCTATTTTACTCACTGAACTGCAACTCAATTTATTTGTATCGTGTGTTTTTTCTGGATTTTTGGTTGATATTCTGTCTCTATCATTTAAAATACACCTATGATAACAATTATAGACTCATTCATTTCTTTGTAAGTAGGCAAACTTACAAAATCTGCAGGGGATCAAATACTTATTTTCCACGCTGTATTACAATTTTTGTTTTGGGTTTAATACCACTTTAAAAGGGAACTGTGTGTAAGGCAGGTTAGAGTTGTAGACCAGAATAAGACGGCAAAAATATTTTTTGCATACATACTGCCATTGCCATCTGCATCCACAGCACGTTCTGAAATCACATTTAACCCTTTCACTGCTAGAGCCTTTTTTTTTTTTGCACACATGTTTAAAAAACTATTTTAGGTCTGAAGTTTACTTAAAACCCCCAAACAGATATTTTCTGAAAGCAGGGACCCTAAATAATAAAATAGTGGTAGTTCCAGAGTTTTATGTCACACGATATGAGTCCAACACTTGATCAAGCACAACATTTCAATAAGAAATACACTAAAGTTAATTTTAGGGCACACAAACACAAAATATTACACATTTTTGTTATAAAATATAAAAGATGAGGTTGCACCAAGATACCCAACTTGTCAAGCTTTAAAATCGTGTGCACCCGTGAAACGGCGACAAACTTTGGTATCCTAAATTTTCCATAGGCGACACTTTAAAAGCCCCCTATAGGTCATCAGTTTAGAGTTAAGACCATTGTTATTCTCATAGAAAAAGAAAACAAGACTTTACAAACACGTTATACTTACCTCCTCAGTGCAGTTGGTTTTGCACAGAGCAGCCCAGATCCTTCTTTTCTCGGGTCCCACTTCGGCTCTCCTGGCCCCTCCCTCCTGTCGAGTGCCCCCACAGCAAGCAGCTTGCTATAGGGGGACACCCAATCCGAGCTGGTTCGGCCCCGCCCCTCTCCTGATTGGCTAACTGACTTTGATTGACAGAAGAGGGAGCCAATCAGGAGGGAAAGTCACGGATAGCCGAGGCACTCGTGGACATCGCTGGATGGAGATGGACCTCAGGTAAGTACAGAAGGCTTGTTAAAAAACTTTCTGCCTTTACAACCACTTTAACCTTAAATAATGATCCTACAATTATTACCCTCACCCTGGCATGGACGGTGATATGAAATGTGTGGAGCAAATGCCGTTTTTATGCATTGGCACCCCTGACACGTGTGTTTATGTTCGCTTGTGCGTGTATGGAAGGGGTTGGGTGGGCCTCAGAATGTTTTTTTTTTTTTGGGGGGGGGGGGTTGAGTGCTTAGGTGTAACTTTAATTTTAATAAAACATTTTTGCAACAAAGTTTATTTTTTTTTATCACATAAGGAACATCAGGGTTTTTCAACCAGGATTCCGCGGCACCCTGGTGTGTCGCAAAAAGTCCCCTGGGGTGCCGCAAAAAGTCAGCAAAATTACACAAAGCCCTCTTCAATCCAACCATGAAGGGGTTACTGTGTAATGTTCTGTGTACAGAAAAGAGGGAGAGCACATCCTGTTCCTCCTCCAGGCTCTCTCCCCCTCTAGGCTGTTATCTATATTTTGCCGGCAAAAGTCCTACCAACCGATGACGTCATCGCTTGCTATGGGAAGGTTGGGCAGCTTACACAGCTTCTCACTTTTGCTGGCAAAATATAGATAACAGCCTAGAGGGGGAGAGAGCCCGGAGGAGGAACAGGATGTGCTCTCCCTCCTCTCTGTATACAGAACTTACCACAGTAGCCTTTTCATGGTCGGATTATACAGGGCTTTGTGTCATTTTGCTGTAGCGGGGGCAAAGAGGGGATTTTGGGGGGGGGGGGGGGAGATGTGGGGTTGTGGCTTGTAGGAGGTATTTGTGCTATGAGGGAGGGGGGGTTGGGTTAGACAGGGGATTTCTTTTTTTTTGGGGGGGGGGGGGGGGGGTTGTGCTAGCAGGGGGATGGGGGGCATTTACAACCTACTGACTTAGCTCTGCCTTACAAACTACATTTTAGGGCTTTTTCACATCAGGTTCAGCGCGGTAAAACATATGAAATTGCGCGTTTTCCCACACCACACAAAAATGCGTTGCCTTTTGCAGTTGCGCATGGGTGCCATTAATTCTTAATGGCACCCCCACGTATCCACCAATTATATTTTGTTTGCGCCCATTTAAACGCACGGTACAGCAGTACCATGTATTTCGGTAGGGCTCAATTTAAAAATCATGCGGGCAACTTGTTCACGGGTTTCACAAGCATAGAGCAGCCTACCAAAAAAGCATTTAGGGCTTGGACTCACTTCTTTGTGTGAAGGAGCCCTCAGACTGGTGGGCCCCGGGGGTTGTACTCAGTTGTAAAGGGTGCCTTGACTACAAAAAAAAAAACTAAATGGTTAAAAAACAGTTCCTTATGTGATATTTTTTTGTGACATGTTCTCTTTATTCACCTGCCCTCCATTGAAGCTAATGGCATGCAGACCACACTCCATTAGCTTCTTCCCCAGCCACAGTGACCGGGGAAAGTGACAACTGGACCCGGATGTGAGGTTTTACACGTAACCTAAAAAGGTTTTCAGTAGAAAGCGGAGATCAGTAAATAGACATTCACTGGTCTCTCTCCCCCCTCTTCTATGGCAATCTCAGGTCCACCAATGGGAGCATGGAGCCAGGTAAACATAGTGGGGGTGTGTACGGGGGGACAGATGTACCGGAAGCGATTGGACGGCTGTATAGCCACCTAATGAAGTCCATCTGACAGCCAATAGCTTTTTCTTTTTTTAAAGCTTTATTTTTAATTACATAGCAGACAAAAAAGTACCCCATGTGATTTTGTGGGTGACAATTTTCCTTTAATGAGATATTAGGGGTCTAATACTCCCCTGATTTCTCACCTGCCACCCAATGAATCTAATTGAGCTCAGATCATGCTGCATTAGCTTCTTCCCCAGCCAGACCAGTAAGAGAAAGTAACACCAGAACCCGGAAGTGACGTTTTACACGTTGCTTCCGGGTTCTTAGCAGGAAGGGGATGTATGCTGATCTCCCTCCCCTCTACCTGGCTGCACCCACCATACCAGTCCCAGGTCTCCCGATGGGAGCCTGGAGCCCAGGAAACATGGCACTCACAGGGGGGGTTGCGGGAGATGGCAGTGGTTTTCCTAGGGCAGGTGGAAGTGATCCTCTAGCTTTACAGCCATTGGATCACTTCCATCTTACAGCAAACAGTCAGCTTGTCAGATGCCGAAGTATGCCATGCGCTGGGGACAGCAAAAGCGTTAAAGTTTAGATACAGCCAGAACTTTTTTTAGAAGCCCTGCCAGGTGTTGATCGTTATTTATTTTCCTGCTGGGGAGATTCACCCTCTCCATTCAGATCCCATTCACACCTCAGCGTAGCTTGGGGGAGAAAAAAATCAATTCTCTGTGGAGATGTTTCACAAGTCGCCTAAAAAACCAAATGCCTGAAGCTCGAAAAAGTTCTGGAGCTTGGGCATATTTGCGCATTTTTATTCCTATAGAAATATTATTTATTTATGTTATTTATTATAAGTATTATTTTTTTTTTTTTTAATAAGGGTTAGGAGTTAAGGTCAGGGGTAATTTATTTATTATTACATACTATTCATTTATTGTAAATTATATATTTTTTTTTATTTGTGTATTTATTTTAAATGTATTTATTCATTTATTTTTAGTAGTTGTATTACCACACTAACCAAAAAAAATAATAATAAAAAAATAAATAAATAACCCTAATGGAAAAGCTTAAAAAAACTAGCAACAAATCATGCAACAGATGATAGTTTTCCCTATTGGCTAGTAAAAAACGTTAAAGCTCAAAAACACTGTATAAAACCGCCCATTAAAAACTTGCCAAAGTCATGCATAAAAACGCACAAAAAGCGCCGGAAAAACACTTAAAAGATGCTGCACTCAAGTGTGAATGCAGCTTCATTCTCACCAGGACAGGAAGTGATGGAAAATCCAGAAACTTGTTTTTTTTTTCCAAAACAGGAACAGAGGAGGTTTTTGTATGTGGACACCTGTCTGTAAGGGGGCAAATGTCTCTAAATTCTTGTTGCACCTCCAGGACAGGAAGCAAAGAGAAATGTTCCCAACAGGACATAGAGAACAAAAAAAATGAAAATTGTTTCATACTTGCCGTCATTTTCTTTTCCTGGTGCCTATCCATGGCAGCATACCTGTGACAAGCTCCGCCTTGGCTCCTCCCTCAGGACCAGAGAATATTATAAAAGAAAAGGATTAGTGCGCTCCCAGCATTCTACGTAATATAGCATACCGAGGGTGGGATTGTATGCTGCCAAGGATAGGCACCAGGAAAAGAAAATTTTGGTAAGTATGAAACATCTTTCTGTTTTCCTGGTGCCTCCATGGCAGCATACCTGTGACAAATAACTAGCTGAAATGGGTGGGATGATGCATGGTAAAAGATTTATTTGAAAAATAATTTAAGATAAGGCAAATGCCGGCCTGATAGCCTGTCTGCCAGTTTCTACAGATGAGAAAGCTGCCGGGTCTACTATGTAACATCTCGTAAGCGCATGTTGGGATAACCATGATGCTACCCTTTAGATCGTTTTGATGGATACGTCTGCTCTGGCCGACTAAGAAGCAGAAAACAACCGGGTGACATACAGCCCAACTGAAGAGGGGGTTCCAGTCCCCTATCCCTGTACACCTTCTTAAGCACTTCCCGCCCGGCCTATAGCAGAATGACGGCCGGGCGGTGTTTCAGTTATCCTGACTCGGCGTCATATGACGTCCTTCAGGATAACAGCCGCCGCGCACCCCGCGGCGATCAGTGGTGCTGTGTGTCAGTCTGACACACCGCTACACCGATCTCGGTAAAGAGCCTCCGACGGAGGCTCTTTACCACGTGATCAGCCGTGTCCAATCACGGCTGATCACGATGTAAACAGGAAAAGCCGTTGATTGGCTTTTCCGACAGACGCAAGTAGAGGAGAGCCGATCGGCGGCTCTCCTGACAAGGGGGGGGTCTGCGCTGGTTGTTTATCAGCGCAGCCCCCCCTCGGATGCCCACACTGGACCACCAGGGAAGCCGCCAGGACCACCAGGGAAGCCCCCAGCATGTGGATGGCCAGGTATGTACCCCATGGCCATCCACATATAAAAAAAGCCCAATACATGCCAATCAGTGCCCACAAATGTGCACTGACTGGCACCATTACAGAAATAAAAAAATAAGTGATGCCCAGCAATGCCACCCACCAGTGTAATCAGTGCCACCCATCAGTGTCCCTCAGTGCCACCTATCAGTACCCATCAGTGTCCATCCGTGCCACCTATCAGTGCCACCCATAAGTGCCCATCAGTGCCACCTGTTAGTGCCTATCAGTGCCACCTATGAGTGCCCATCAGTGCCGCATACCAGTGCCACCTATCAGTGCCGCCTATCAGTGCCCATCAGTGCCGCTTATCAGAGCCCATCATCAGTGCCCATCAGTGCCACCTCATCAGTGCCACCTCATCGGTGCCCATCAGTGCCACCTTATCAGTGCCCGTCAGTGCAGCCATATCAGTACCCATCATTGCAGAAGAAAATGTACTTATTTACAAAAAAATTTAAGAGAAACAAAGAAAACCTTTTTTTTTTTTTCCAAATTTTTGGGGGATTTTTTTTGTTGCGCAAAAAATAAAAAACCCACAGGTGATCAAATACCACCAAAAGAAAGCTCTATTTGTGGGAACAAAATGATAAAAAATTTGTTTGGGTACAGTGTAGCATGACCGCGCAATTGTCATTCAAAGTGCGACAGCGCTGAAAGCTGAAAATTGGTCTGGGCAGGAAGGTATATAAGTGCCCGGTATTGAAGTGGTTAACCAACTTGATTATCCATGATACTATTGTACTAGAGCAGGGATCTGCAAACTTTGGCTCCCCAGCTGCTGCAGAACCACATGTCCCATGAGGTATTGTAAAGCTCTGATATAGATGATGCCTCTTTGCCCCTCTCTTCTTTTTTTTTTTTTTTTTACTCGCCTGGATGACGGTCCCTACCTTAAGGCCCCTTTCACACTGGGGTGGTAGGGGGCGTCGGCGGTAAAACAGCGCTATTTTTAGCGCTGTTTTACCGTGGTATTCGGCCGCTAGCGGTGCGGTTTTAACCCCCCGCTGGCGGCCGAAAAAGGGTTAAAACCACTCGTACAGCACGGCTATAGCCGCGCTGTCCCATTGATTTCAATGGGCAGGAGCGGTTTAGGAGCGGTGAATACACCGCTCCTTCACCGCTCCAAAGATGCGGCTCGCAGGAGATTTTTTCTTCTCCTGCCAGCGCACCGCTTCAGTGTGAAAGCCCTGGGGCTTTCACACTGAACAAACAGCGGAGGCTGTTTAGGGGCGGTTTGCAGGTGGTATTTTTAGCGCAATAACGCCTGCAAACCGTCCCAGTGTGAAAGGGGCCTAAATGTTGGAGAGGGTCTTGTTCGGGTGGCGTACTGCTTATTTTAGGCAACAGACAGAAAAAGCAGCTAGAGAAAGTCAAAGGAGTTAGCGACTGGTATTTCAGCTGGAGCAAGGAAACGGTATTCCTGAATAAAGAAAAAAAAAGAAATTACATTTACCGTTTGCAAAAAACGGGGTCCCCTGCAGGGGCTCCCCGCATAGGCAACCTCCTCAGATGACAACAGGATGCCATGCTGAAAGCCCCCAGTAATAAACAATGGAGAGGGGAGGGGCATTTTGTGGAAGATACAACCCTCTTAAAAAAAAAAAAGGGCAAAAAATTAAAAATTTGCCCCTATTCAAGATGGCCACCACGGCCTCAGGCCAGACAGCGCATGCACAGCTGGCGGCCCGCCCGACTTAGCCCGGCCCACCAAGCTGGCTCCTGACGGGCAGGAAGATGCTGAGGGACTCAGAAAAGCCGGCGCGAGGTGCGCGCCACCCACTATAGTAACCAGGAATGAAGGTACAAGATCACAAGGAGGGGAAGGTGGTGGGGGAGGAAGAAAGCGAAAAAGAGAGAGAGGAACACAAAGAAAGGAAAGCGAGAGAGAATGGATGACAGGAGGGAGAAATGGAAATATTCACTGGTCCTGAGCTTGAGCTTGTCACAGGTATGCTGTCATGGAGGCACCAGGAAATAAAATTACAGGGGTTTAACCCTTCCCTACTTTATTATTACTTTGTTGACTAAGCCTCAGTTCACGCTAGAACGCGGTGTGGGATCTGTCTCCCGCACTACATTCAAAATGCGCTGTCTTTGCAATCTACAGCGAGTGTCAGTGCAATGCTAATGACACCCCAAACGTAGGTTGCAACCACAGTGCGTTTCCCGAACTGGATTGCATGGTACAAAAGTACCATGCGATCCAGTTGCAGTGCTCTTCCAAAAGTAATGCATGCACTACTTTGATGCGATGTGATGCAATTTGAGCCCCTTTAAAATGAATGGCCTCAAATCGCATCGCACTAAATCTGCATGTGAATTGCATGGTGCGCATTCCTGTGCGATTCCTAGCGTGAACCTAGCCTTAGAAAAACATGGCACATATCTAATTAGTGAACTGTTGCATTAGCAAGCACATTAGTTTGACCCAAATCCCCTTTGATATTTCGGTTTTGGGATAGTGGCAGAGAGGTCAGTCACCTGGAAACCAACTCTAAGGGCTCTTTCACACTGGCGGCCAGGGGCGGTAAAAAAAAACAGGTGGCTGAGCCATCGCGTTAGCTGCCTCCCTAGCCACCCACCAGATTTCTAACATTGCAGCCTGATAGGGCTGTACACAGGGCCAAAACTGCATTGAGAGGGGCGCCGCTGCCAGAAATCCTTAAACAAAATGCAGGTCTTCTCCTGGGCATACCTGCCCCGCACCAACTTCACCACAACTCCTCCGGGGTCCTGCTCCCCCCACCCCGCCACCAGTGCCTGACCTGCCCGCAGTGTCACCCCTCCCTTACCCTGGACGGGTGGGGGCTCTGCAGCATTGCCAAGAACCGATGAAGCTACGTCAGGTCCTAAAGGGCATCATGGAGCGCTATAAGCAGAGCAAGGTGGCTGCCCTCCGGTGCCAGCTGTGCGAGAAGATCCGAAGGAAGCCACCGTCATGCACTATCAGAGCAACATCTTCTACTGTGAGCTCTGCCACCCCCGCTGTCATCCACCCCAGGGACTGCTGGCTAAGCACTGCCAGGTATTACCCACCCAGGGCCAGGTGAGATAGAGACTGAGCCCCTGGGAAATCCCAACTTGTAACGGCCACAAGCTGGAGCACCACTACATGTACTGTGTGCAGTACAAGACCCTATGTGCGATCAGTGTCCCGAGGAGGGCTGACACCACGGCCACAAGGTCAAGGCTCTGGAGGTCATGTTGAAGCTAGGGGGCAGGTGAAGGGGTGTGCACAAAATGAGGGGGGAATAAGGGGGTTGCACAAGATATGGAAAGGGGGGGGGGGGGTAGGAAAGTCGCACAAGGTAAAGCGGGTGCAAAAGGTAGGGGGTCAGAGGGAAGCTGCAAAAGGTTAGGGGGGGGGGGGAGAAAGACAAGTCGAGGGGGGTGTCATGGGGTGCAGAAGATGAGGGGAAGGAAAGGTAAACTACAAAAGTTGAGGGGGGAGAAGGGGGAGCTGCTCAAGGTGGGTGGGGTAGAGAAGGACAAGGTGGGGGTGGGTGCACAAGGAGGGGCATGAAAAAGCTGCACAAGGTGGAAGGGGGGGGGGAGTGCACAAGGTGAGGGGGAGGAGAACAAGGTTGGGGGGATATCAGGGGTGCCCAAGATGAGGGGGAGGGTGGGAAAGCTGCACAAAATGAGGAGGGCACAAGGAGAGGGCTGAGAGGGAACAAAGGGGGGGGGGGATGGGTAAACTTCACAAGGACAAATTGCGGGGGGCATGGGAGCGGATGAGGAAGCTGGAAAAGGGGGTGGAGGTGCACAAGGTGAAAGGGGGTGCACAAGATGGGGGGGGGGTGCACAAGGTATGGGGGAGAGAGTTGCACAAGCTAAAAAGGATTCAAAAGGTGGGGGGTCAGGGAGAAGCTGCAAAAGGTGAGGGGGGAAGGGGGAGCTGCTCAAGGTTGGGGGAATGGGGTAGAGGAGGAAAAAGTGGGGGGGTGCACAAGGAGGGGCATGGGGAAGCTGCAGAAGGTGGGGGGGGGGAATGTGCACAAGGTGTGAGGGAGGAGGACAAGGTGGGGGGGGGGGTTCAGGGGGTACACAGGATGAGGGGGAGGAAGCTGCACAAGGTGAGGGGGGAGGGGGTGAAAAAAACTGCAGAGGAGATGGGGTTAGCTGCAGGGCGGGAAGGGGGGGCTGAAATGCTGCAGTGGTGGCAGTGGCTCCTGCACAATATTAGCTAGGTGAGACCCATCAATAACTGCTGAATGACCACATGGCCCCCTGTGTGCTCCCTTGCCCCCCCCTTCTCTGTCTCAAAAGTGAGACATCAGGGGTCTGCTTAGACCTCTGATATTTCTCCAAAGACCCACGTCAGGGCTGCTAAAGTATTGTAAAAAAAAAAAAAAAAAAATTCTAAAAAAATAAATTAAAAAAATACAAAAATAAAAATACAGACACCATCCACTGCCCTACTGACACCATCCACTGGCCTACTGACACCGTCCTCTTCGGGGAGGGGGGCGCCAAACTGAGTCTTTGCTCTGGGTGAAAGAATGTCTAGCTTTGCCACTGGCGGTACACATGCCATAGCCGTGGTGCTTTGGTTCACGGCCGCAGCAATTTTAACTCAGGCTACAGAGTTTGAATAGCGGCACCGCCTCTCAAGCTGCCCATTGAAATCATTAGGGCCAAATGCTTGGCTCACAGGTGCATCGCAGTCCTGCAATGTAAAAGCTGTTCCTGAATGCCTGCAGCTGCTGCTTTACCACCCTCTGAAAAATAATCGAGCGTGGATTGCCTTTCAAAGGGCATTAAGCATTACCGCCTGTCTAAAAGAGCTCTAAGGACCCCTTCACACTAATTTCATCTGTTGCGTTGCGCTACTGTTTTGCACGTTTATGCACCAATACACAACCGATCACTCGCCAGCGTTCAAAAAAGCTGATACCTGAAGATGCGAAACATTGTGTCACAATAAACCATGTCCTTAGGGAACCCCCACCTTACACCATGCCCACCAATCAATAAAGCACCATGGCACACTATAATAGGTACAGTACACTTTCTTTAGCCCACAGAAATCTGTCCCTACCATGAACGTGCTAGTTGGTGGTCTTTTGCGCCCCCCCCCCCAGTCCATCGGTTCCTGATCTTTCCCCTGTTATAATATGAATTACCCTTGGCAATTATTATGTTACTGACACCATGTTGGAATCTCCCTGTAACTGAAATACCATCTTTTGGTGGACCACTCCTCTAATACTATCTGCAGATTATTATCAGGGGGCTGGGATGTCTGATTTCTGCCCAGTGCCCACTCTCTTCTGATCTCAACCCTGCAGGTTTCTTCTATACACATTGTTCTGCTTGAGAAATGACAGGCACGGCATAAACAAGTCACATGATCAAACCAGGGTAATTACAGCAATTTTATGCGATTATTCCAGAGCATTGCAAATGAGTGTTCTGAATTACGCAGAGAACACAATGTAGCATTAGAACCTTGAAAAGCCTTCTTCCTCGATTCAGTGATTCATGACTTAAAACTGAAATGAAAACAAAACACTTGGGTACAAGTCCCAAATGTGTATATATCATAATCTTTCATATTAAGAATTGATAAAAACATAGAATACAAAGATGAACAAGAATAAATTTAAAAAGTGAAAAGTGTTGTAGTATGAAGTAATCGGCAGTAAACATGGATCAGTTTTTATTTGCTTGGTCCCACTACAGCCGCCTTTCTCAACGCTTATACCAAAGAGGAACCCCTAAAATGATTTTTAGGGGGGGCCTTTACTAAAATGAATTGACTAGGAAAAATGCTACATACATTGGTGGTCAGTAGGAAGAAGGCTCCCCTTTCAGTGGTGGGTAGTAGGAATAAATATAAAAATAAAAATAAAAAAAAACAAAAATTGTTTTACCAGTGGTTAGTAGGAAGCATGCTCCCCCTTACAGTGGTGGTTAGTAGAAAGAAGGCCCCCCTTATAGTGGTGGAATGTAGGAAGAAGACTCCCCTTATAGTGGTGGTTAGTATGAAGGCTCCCCTTACAGTGGTGGTCAGTAGGAAGAAGGCCCCTCTTACAGTAGTGGTCAGTAGGAAAAGGCCTCCTTACAGTAGAAAGAAGGCTCCCTTTACAGTTGTGGTTAGTAGGAAGAAGGCTCCTCTTACAGTGGTGGTCAGTAGGATAAAGGCTTCCCTCACAGTGGTGGTCAGTAGGAAGAAGGCCTCCTTACAGTGGTGGTCAGTAGGAATAAGGCCCCCCTTAAAGTGGTGGTCAGTAAGAAGAAGGTTTCCCTTACAGTGGTGGTTAGTAGGAAGAAGGCTCCCATTACAGTCATGGTCAGTAGGAAGAAGGCTCCCCTTACAGTGGTGGTTAGTGGGAAGCAGGCTCCCCTTGCAGTGGTGGTCAGTAGAAAGAAGGCCCCTTTATAGTGGTGGTCAGTAGAAAGAAGGCCCCCCTTATAGTGGTGGTCAGTAGGAAGAAGGCTCCCGCCCCCCCCCCCCCCCCTTATAGGGGTGGACAGTAGGAAGAAGGTTTCTCTTACAGTGGTGGTCAGTAGGAAGAAGACTCCCCTTACAGTGGTGGTCAGTAGGAAAAAGGCCTCTTTACAGTGGTGGTCAGTAGGCAGAAGCCCCCCCCCCCTAGTGGTGGTCAGTAGGAAGAAGGCTCCCATTACAGTGGTGGTTAGTAGGAAGAAGGCCCCCCTTACAGTGGTGGTTAGTAGGAAGAAGGCCCCCCTTACAGTGGAGGTCAGTAGGAATAAGGCCTCCTTACAGTGGTGGTCAGTAGGAAGAAGCCCCCCCCCCCACTTATAGTGGTGGTCAGTAGGGAAAAGGCCCACTCTTACAGTGGTGGTCGGTAGGAAAAAGGCCCCGCCCCCTTACAGTGGTGGTCGGTAGGAAGAAGGCCACCTTACAGTGGTGGTCAGTAGGAAGAAGGCCCCCCTTATATTGGTGGTCAGTAGGAAGAAGTCCTTCTTACAATGGTGGTCAGTAGGAAGAAGGCCACCCTGATGTCCTCCCTAAAGACAGCTAAAATATAATTGGTGTCATGCTGCTTGCTTTGAAAGTAGTGTTAACCCTGGAACTATGCAAGCAACATCTAATGGAGGTCAGTTGATCTCAGCACAAGGAACCCCTAGAAACTTCTGGAGGAACCTTCGGGATCCACGGAACCCTGGTTGAGAAAGGCTGCACTACAGTGATAAAAGCTGAGTTCTGAGTTTTGATTCAGTGGTTAGACGGAAAGGGTTAGAACCTCTGTTGACTTTTATTACTGCCTGTGTCCTCACTGGAAAGTTTTCCCATCACTTCCTGTCCAGGAAGTGAGGAGAGCCCTTGTCAACAGAGACACAGCAATATAAGATCCAACGTTCTTCACTTTTTTCAAAGCAAAAACTGCAAACAATTTTAAAGATAAACTGTGCTTTGCCCATGCAGGGTAAAGCAACAGGTTCACTTTAACACCCCCTTCTCAGCTGCATATACACTTTATGGCCAAACATTTGTACACACCTGACCATCACAGCTATATAAGCCTGTTATACATTCCATTCCAAAACCACAGCCATTAATATAGAGTTGGCCCACCTTTGCAGCTATAACCACCTGCACCTTTCTGGGAAGACAGGTATTTGTGCCCATTCCACCAACAATCATTTTGTGAGGTCAGGTACTGACATTAGATAAGAAGACCTGGCCCACAATTGGCTTTCCCATTTATCCCAATGGTGTTAGTAGGGTTGAGATCAGGGCTTTGTGTAGGCCACTCATGGCCCTCCACACAAAACTCATCAAACCATGTCTTTATGGAGCTGGCTTTGTCCAAAAGGGCACAGTTATGATGCAACAAAAAACCCTACCCAAAATTTTACCACAATGTTGGACGAGCACAATTGTCTAAAATGTCTTTATAGGGCTGTAGCATTAACAGTACTCTCATTGGAAACACCTAAATGTAATAATTTTGAAGGGTGTTCACATATTTTAGGTCATATAGCGTAGGTAGTCATTGCGCTTGCAGAGCCTGTAATATAACAACAGCCAAGTGGACATCCTAATACCACACTAATAATATATATATGGTATATAGGGACAGTTCAGTAACTCAACATGTGAGTTACACATCTCAGGATAAGGCAGTCTTGCAGACAAGGGTTAAGGATTGCTGTGGGGAGGGTGGGTCACATTGTCCTGGGAAGGGCCACAGCCCTGGGCTTACCCCTCTGCCTTTCTCCGTAGGCCACTGAGCCTGATAAATGGGGTTCGTCTGTTGGAAATCCTGGCCCAGCGAGTCCATCTGTCCACTTCCAGCTTCATCAACATCAGGTGAGGAAGACCAACATACTCAAGGTGCCTACATATAGACTATGAACATATACTCACAGCAACAAGTACAGTGATAAATCTAATTAAACAAAGTACCAAGCAGTGCAGCTCTAGATTAGAAGATAATCTGATGCACTTTATTGTAGTTGTAGCTAGTAGTAGTTAATGACATTCAGCTACACCTTTTCTGTAATGTTGAAGATGTTTTGCTGCTTATTGAAGCAGCTCCTTCAGTTGTAATGAGCATCAGGAACAAACCCTAGTATCTCCGTCATCTTAAAGCGGTTCTTCAGTCCCCTGTGTGAAAATTAAAAGTCAGCAACTACAAAAACGGTAGCTGCTGGCTTTTAAAAAAAAAGCCACCTGTCCAAAGATCCAGTGTCATGCTCTGCCGACTGGGTTTCTTCACCACTCTTGGGTGCTGGCGCCGGCATCATAACTGTGGGCAGCCGTCTGTGACTGCTTGCAGCTTCCTCACTTTGCATGCGTTAGCCATGCTGCACCTTGTGAATGGTCCCAGAGTCTCTTGGAAGCTGTGATGTGTCCCAAGAGGCTGCAGGGAGAGGAGGGGGAAAACAGACTTCCGCTTCGATGGCCTAGGCCAGTAGTGTCCAAATTGGGGCCCTTGGCTTGCCTTTATCCGGCCCTTGAGGCATTATTCGTGCTCCTAACACCAACAATGGGGCATAATACTTGCCACTGACACCAACAATGGCGCATTATTCCTTCAATGACCCCAACAATGGCGCATTATTCCTTCAATGACACCAACGATGGGGCATAATTCCAAAACCAATTATCCCCCCCCCCCCCCCCCCCGATACCAAAGATTGTTGATATTGTTTACTCCCACTGAAAACAGTCTGCCCCCCCTAAAGCCTGAAGGGCAGTAAACTGGCCCTTTCTTTAGAAAGTTTGGAGACCCCTGGCCTAGATGGTCAGAGCAGAGGTGGGAGCGGGTACCTGTCAAAACCTGTTAAATTTTGACAGAGGGGGGAATGAGGAGGAACAGTGGAACTTCCCCTTTTGGGTAAAGTTCCACTTTAAACCAAACCCCATAAAAATGTGTTAAGGCAGATGTTGGTTTTACCATGTGGTTAACAATGCTGGGTATGTTCCTAACAACCATTAGAACTGAAGAAACTATTTGGAATGAGTAGTTGAACATTACAGTCAAGTTGGATTTGGCTAACTACTAGACGCTTAACAGTGACCTGGATAAATGAGAAGCTTCACAGACAAAATGTATGTTTAGATTTGATCTTTATACTTTTGGGTGCGTTTGCCTACTCACTTAAAACCCAACTCCCAACAATTTTTTTTTTTAGTTTTGGAGAGAGTGTGAAGAAAGTATAATTCCTTTCAACTTTATATTGCGTGGATGTAAAACAAGTTTAGAACCTCTCTATAGATTTTATTTCTATCTTTGCCCCCACTCCGGAGATATCCGCTTACAACCGGTCCAGGTAAAGAAAGAGAAATCTCACCGGAGACACAGACAACATTTAACATGAGAGGCACTGGATCCCACCTTGTAGAGTGCAGTGGCTCAGGTTAAGCCTTTCTTAGACACGTAGGGGCCTTCAAAGGTGCCTTGACCAAGATCTGGATATTTGAATGAAACAGGAATACCACACCCGCATAATCCAAGATAAAAAATCCAACATGTTTCAGGGGTGTGTACCCCTCATCAGGACTTAAGGTGCAGTTTGGTATGAAGAAATGGTAAACTTGCAAGGGTTTTAGAAGATTCAGGTGTAACCTTGATCCTTCTTCTGAAGAAGGATCTTCAGCTCTTGTTCTTCCCAACATTCACATTTAAAATCTATCAGAGGTTTTAACCCTTCTTTGAGCTATCCAAAACTAAAACAAATGTTTTGGCTGAGCTTAAGCTTTAACTTAAACTAAACCGGTGGTTACCATTAGCTTATGCAACTGCCCCTTACACTAAACGAAGGGCCTAGTGCTGAAGTACCTCAATACACAGGGTGACTCTGCAGGTACTCGATAGCAATTTGTGCCAGCCTCCCCAACATTATAATTATGAGTGCATGGAGTCTAGGAATGGGTGTTTGAAGGCACAACAATATTAAACTACCAGAAAGTAAATTTGTTAGGGATCTTTTATTAGTAAAATATAAAAAGACAATGGACAAACATGAATGTTTAAAAACACATCAGGCTAAGTGTAGAACTAAATATTGGTACACCGTATGGATCCTATCCTGCAAGCTTATGTAGCATTTAGGGAGATTATAAATGTATAGACAAATCACTTATTCCAAGTAGAGGAGAAATACTTCCCCGAATATTGAACAGTGGACAGTCATATAGCTATAACAAACAAGGTGCTGCAGGTTTGGTGATCCACGGTGAGATGTTCTCTAGTTGCTCTACATGTTTCGCGCTACACAGAGCGCTTCCTCAGGAGCTAGACATTCTAGATTAAAATACATGGAAGAGACAACAAAAACTATCACAAAGACAAAAAATCAAAAGATAAATGTGCTAAGCAAAATATACATAGAAATTTCAATATTGAAAATATAAACACCGCCAAGTATGATGACTCATGGGGCAGGCCCTATAAAAGATTATGGTCTCCAACTGACACATAGTGAAACCCGGTGGTCAGAGTCAACCAATTCAGGGGGAGCAGAGGATGCATACTTAAATACAAGATTCTGAATACTCTATCTATATATATGTGGGTAAAAGTTATATAATCGATATCAGTAGTGAGACCAGGAACAAGGGCAGAAGGAGAGAGCAGGAAAATAGGAGGGGGGAAGGAAGAGAGGGGAGGGGGGGGGGAAGGGGGAGGGAAAAGAGGTGGAAAAAAGGGGGGGAAAAAGAAAGAAGAGGAGGAGGGCGAAAGGGAGGCAGAAATAGAAAAAGAAAGGGAGGGAAAAAAGGGAGGGGGGTAGGAAAGGGAAAAGGAGGGGGGAGGGGGGGGACAGGGAGAAAACGGAAGGGGGAGAGAAAAGGAGGACAAAACATATGTAAGGTATGTAGGGAAAGATAGTTCACTTACCAATTGGATATGGTAAGGTTACAAAAAACTGCCAATTGTAGTTATACACAAGATCGCAATTCGATCAAACGTAACAGGTGTTTGAAGTAAATTGGAGACAGCAGCCGGCCGCAACCTGGAACCTCTCAAAAAAATGTAGGATCAGGTATCCATGAGTAGAAAAGCATGGGCTTTATAATTGTAATGCTGGTATATGGGAGAAGGAGGGATGATAAACAATCACGTTAGTGTTGTAAAATGTTGCAGTCAAAAAAGGCTGCATAAATAGTAAAATGCTTGCAAATCAGAAAGTATAGATTCAAATGACATGACCTTACCCTAGAGTAGTTGGGAGGAAACACAGGGATGCTCCGTCCGGTCTGACGGGAACCGGTGCTGTGAACGCATAAAGATAGAACCGCTGCGTCCTTAAATAGGGTGACTCCGGCCGGAAACAGGCGGCTCCAGGGAGCGCAGCGTGTTCCGGCCCCGTTACGGGCTACCGCGCCACGCCGCCCCCACGTAGATACGACGCAACGTCGGAATAGTTCCGCACATGCGCCGAAAGGTAACGTGAGGGGAGACGGGGCCAGGCCAGTACGCAGGCAGCAGAGGTGGAGACTAGGGGAAGGAAGGCCCCGTGTCTCCACCAATTGCCGCACATCCGGCCAAGAAGTCGGACCAGATGTGTGGCGCTGAGCAGCGGAACTCACCAAGGCAGAGGCCATGCATAACAGGAGGAGACCAACACTAAGGGAAAGTCCCTGAGACATCAACGTGGCGGGCCAAAACAAAAATATATGTACAATATGCATTTAGCTTGTGACATTATTGTATGGTTATGACGTCCCAAAGGGGAACAATAGACACAAATAAACAATGTCAGTAACCTTAACATTTCAAAAAGGGGAGAACATATGAGTACATCGATCTGGAAGTTTGAAAAGAATTTCAGATATTCTGTATCATATCATGTCATCAACAAATATTTTCATTTCATAAACGATTATTATGGCAAAAACGATCGCATGCTGGAAAGGATTTTAGTCGGCCATAAACATAGGCTCATAGGAAAGGTCTATATGAATGGGATTTATTCAAACCAGGTGCCCTAGTGGCGTTTAACCGCTCGATCCATAGGGTCTCTTTTTGTAATATGAATTTGTCCCATTCACCACCTCTGGGGTTTTGGTGGACGACGGCCAGAACAGCAAAAGAAATGGAGGACGTGTTAAAACGGTGGTATAAATCGAGATGTCTGCTCACCGGAGTGAGCATCTTCCCGTTCCCTGAGTAGTAAATATGGTCATTGATTCTTTGCCTCAACTGTCTGGCCGTCTTCCCCACATAAAAAACCCCACAGGTACATTTCATCAAGTAAACTACCCCTTGGGTGCAGCATGTAGCTGAAAATTTTTGGATGGTAGATTTCGCCATTAGGCAGTGAAATGGGATATTCAGAAGATATCCACGGACAGAAAGAACAGCTACCACAGGGCGCTGTGCCCCTCGGTAGCTGTGGGGCAATAGGGTTGTAGGTCTTATACTGACTAGATACTATTATTATTATTATTATTATTATACGAGATTTATACTAGTAGCTACATGCCACAAGTGCATATCCTCCCCCCTCATTAGAAGCATACCGTATGCACAGTATCTTCGCCTCCGCCAAAATTGTACAAAAATGACGGATTTTCAACACCAGTCCAATCTACTTAGGTCACGACTCCTGGCTAGAGGATACAAGGCCAAAAGCAAATCACGGACTGACCTTCTATATGCGAGAAAAACCCAACCACAGAAACCCACTGTCAGAATGATCACCAAATTTTCTTCTCATTATCATGACATTAACAATATCCTTAAAGAACACTGGCATTTTTTGACAGAAGACCCCATTTTAAAGAAATATGTCCACACACACCCAAAAGTAGTCTATAGACGGGCAACTTCTCTTAAGGATAGACTAGTATCTAGTCAGTATAAGACCTACAACCCTATTGCCCCACAGCTACCGAGGGGCACAGCGCCCTGTGGTAGCTGTTCTTTCTGTCCGTGGATATCTTCTGAATATCCCATTTCACTGCCTAATGGCGAAATCTACCATCCAAAATTTTCAGCTACATGCTGCACCCAAGGGGTAGTTTACTTGATGAAATGTACCTGTGGGGTTTTTTATGTGGGGAAGACGGCCAGACAGTTGAGGCAAAGAATCAATGACCATATTTACTACTCAGGGAACGGGAAATGCTCACTCTGGTGAGCAGACATCTCGATCTATACAACCGTTTTAACACGTCCTCCATTTCTTTTGCTTTTCTGGCCGTCGTCCCCCAAAACCCCAGAGGTGGTGAATGGGACAAATTCATATTACAAAAAGAGACCCTATGGATCGAGCGGTTAAACGCCACTAGGGCACCTGGTTTGAATGAATCCCATTCATATAGACCTTTCCTATGAGCCTATGTTTGTGGCCGACTAAAATCCCTTCCAGCATGCGATAGTTTTTGCCATAAGAATCGTTTATGAAATGAAAATATTTGTTGATGACATGATATGATACAGAATATCTGAAATTCTTTTCAAACTTCCAGATCGATGTACTCATATGTTCTCCCCTTTTTGAAATGTTAAGGTTACTGACATTGTTTATTTGTGTCTATTGTTCCCCTTTGGGACGTCATAACCATACAATAATGTCACAAGCTAAATGCATATTGTACATATATTTTTGTTTTGGCCCGCCACGTTGATGTCTCAGGGACTTTCCCTTAGTGTTGGTCTCCTCCTGTTATGCATGGCCTCTGCCTTGGTGAGTTACGCTACTCAGCGCCGCACATCCGGTCCGACTTCTTCGCCGGATGTGCGGCGATTGGCGGAGACACGGGGACTTCCTTCCCCTAGTCTCCGCCTCTGCTGCCTGCGTACTGGCCTGGCACCGTCTCCCCTCACGTCACCTTTCGGCGCATGTGCGGAACTATTCCGACGTTGCGCCGTATCTACGTGGGGGCGGCGTGGCGCGGTGCATGCGCGGTAGCCCGCAACGGGGCCGGAACACGCTGCGCTCCCTGGAGCCGCCTGTTTCCGGCCGGAGTCACCCTATTTAAGGACGCAGCGGTTCTATCTTTATGCGTTCACAGCACCGGTTCCCGTCAGACCGGACGGCGCATCCCTGTGTTTCCTCCCAACTACTCTAGGGTAAGGTCATGTCATTTGAATCTATACTTTCTGATCTGCAAGCATTTTACTATTTATGCAGCCTTTTTTGACTGCAACATTTTACAACACTAACGTGATTGTTTATCCTCCCTCCTTCTCCCATATACCAGCATTATAATTATAAAGCCCATGCTTTTCTACTCATGGATACCTGATGCTACATTTTTTTGAGAGGTTCCAGGTTGCGGCCGGCTGCTGTCTCCAATTCACTTCAGACACCTGTTACGTTTGATCGAATTGCGATCTTGTGTATAACTACAATTGGCAGTTTTTTGTAACCTTACCATATCCAATTGGTAAGTGAAATATCTTTCCCTACATACCTTACATATGTTTTGTCCTCCTTTTCTCTCCCCCTTCCGTTTTCTCCCTGTCCCCCCCCCCCCTTCCCCCCTCCCCCCTCCTTTTCCCTTTCCTACCACCCTCCCTTTTTTCCCTCCCTTTCTTTTTCTATTTCTGCCTCCCTTTCGCCCTCCTCTTCTTTCTTTTTTTCCCCCCTTTTTTCCCCCTCTTTTACCTCCCCCTTCCCCCTTCCCCCCTCCTATTTTCCTGCTCTCTCCTTCTGCCCTTGTTCCTGGTCTCACTACTGATATTGATTATATAACTTTTACTCACATATATATAGATAGAGTATTCAGAATCTTGTATTTGAGTATGCATCCTCTGCTCCCCCTGAATTGGTTGACTCTGACCACCGGGTTTCACTATGTGTCAGTTGGAGACCATAATCTTTTATAGGGCCTGCCCCATGAGTCATCATACTTGGCGGTGTTTATATTTTCAATATTGAAATTTCTATGTGTATTTTGCTTAGCACATTTATCTTTTGATTTTTTGTCTTTGTGATAGTTTTTGTTGTCTCTTCCATGTATTTTAATCTAGAATTTCTAGCTCCTGAGGAAGCGCTCTTTGTAGCGCGAAACATGTAGAGCAACTAGAGAACATCTCACCGTGGATCACCAAACCTGCAGCACCTTGTTTGTTATAGCTATATGACTGTCCACTGTTCAATATTCGGGGAAGTATTTCTCCTCTACTTGGAATAAGTGATTTGTCTATACATTTATAATCTCCCTAAATGCTACATAAGCTTGCAGGATAGGAGCCATACGGTGTACCAATATTTAGTTCTACACTTAGCCTGATTTGTTTTTAAACATTCTGTTTGTCCATTGTCTTTTTATATTTTACTAATAAAAGATCCCTAACAAATGTACTTTCTGGTAGTTTAATATTGTTGTGCCTTCAAAGTCCCATTCCTAGACACCATGCACTGCCCCTTACACTAAACAACAGGCACTTCCAGTAGCATGCAGATTTCCTTCCTTAAAGAGTGCTCCAGAAGCTCTGAAGTGTGGTTTAGTCCAGTGTTCCCCAGAAAATGGGTAACTGCAATATGAATAAATGGCATAACCATTTGCGCTCCACCTGATATAACTACTTGTGTGTCACCCCTTGTCTGATGGGTTATCCCACTGGCCTGGGATGCTGGTCAGTTTACAAAATGGAGGTGGGGTGGACTTTATTGCAGAAAGGGGGACAACTGTGCTCTGATATACAGTATATAAAGAAACCAACTCTCATGGCTCTGGCACACTTCCTTTATACCTTGCTACTGGTTAGTAAGGCCACTCCTTACACTAATAGGCCAATTGTAAGGCACTGGAGGAGGCAAGGGAGGCTACATCTGTTGACTAAAGCTAGTGGATATTTGTTTGGCAAAGCACTAATTTTTCAAAAAAAAAAATTCAAAGACAGAATCACTGAGTTGGAAAAAGGATCACCCCCTTATGTCAGTATTTTGTTGGACCACTTTTTGCTTTAATGACAGCCTTTAGTCTGTTGGGATTTGTCTCTACTAACTTTGCACATCTAGACATTGCAATATTTGCCCACTCTTTTTTTTGCAGAACTTCTCAAGTTCAGTTAAATTTGATGGTGATCATTTGTGGACTTCAGTCTTTAAATCATTCCACAATGGGGTTTAAGTCTGGGGCTCGGACTAGGCCATGCGGGGACATTCACCTTTTTCTCCTTCAATCACTGTGTGGTCATTTTTGCTGTGTGCTTTGGGTCATTGTCATGTTAAAAGCTAAACCTTCTACCCATTGACAACCTTCTGGCAGAGAGCAGCAGATTTTCCTCAAGAGTTTGATGGTATTTTGCCCCATCCATTTTTCCTTCTATAACAGAGACTGGAGCACTTGTCAGGATAGAAGGAAAATGGATGGGGCAAAATACCATCAAATTCTTGAGGAAAATCTGCTGCCCTCTGCCAGAAAGTTGTCAATGGGAAGAAGGTTTACCTTCCAACATGACAATGACCCAAAGCACACCGCAAAAATGAGCACACAGTCGTTGAAGGAGACAAAGGTGAATTTCCTTGCATGGCCTATTCAGAGCCCAGATTTAAACCCCATTGAAAATCTGTGGAATGACTTGTAGACTGAAGTCCACAAATGATCACCATCAAATGTAAGTGAACTTGAGCAGTTCTGCAAAGAAGAGTGGGTAAATATTGCAAAGTCTAGATGTGCAAAGTTAGTAGAGACTAATCCCAACATAGAAAAGGCTGGAATTAAAGCAAAAGGTGGTTCAACAAAATACTGACATAACGGGGGTGATCCTTTTTCAAACTCTGTCTTTGAATTTATTTTTATTTTTTTTCTGAAACGTTGGTGTCTTTCACTTGGATGTTAAAAGTTGCACTGACCAAATACAGCAGGATAAAACAGCTATTCTTTTCTATACCCACTGTATATTGTGAAAAATGTGTAACCAATTAATACCAATAATTTAAGGGAAAAACTTCACCTTTATATCTGTTGCCTACAGGCACAGGCCTTTTTTTTGCCTAATGGTAAATGTGGCCCTGACTAGCTAGACGGACACCGGCCTGGCCCCCTTCTCCTCTCCAATGGCTCTGTCTGTCCCTACTGACAATAAAAGGAAGATATTAACACTGCAACAGTACTGATGAGTTGCATTTTAGCTGCCTATCACAGTCTTGCTTTTTACATTATACAGTCACCTTTTAAAGTGAACCTTTACTCCATTATATACTTCTAGAAAAAAATGTAACCATATCTGTCATACCAGACAGACACCACAATATGCCTGCTAATTTTAGCCAGAAAGACCCATCCAGTGCCCCACTCTGATTTGGTTTCACTTTTTTACTAGGGCATGACTTTTTCTAAGTTCATGGCTAAGCTCCACCAGCTGCCATCACCCTGTCCAGTGCCCTTCCTGACCACTAAAGAAAATGAATGGGCAAAAAAGTCACTCTTTAGATGTGCAAAGCTGGTAGAGACATCCCCAAAAAGACTTGCAACTGTAATTGCAGCGAAAGTTGGTTCTACAAAGTATTGACTCCGGGGGGCTGGACACAAATGCACACCACACTTTTCAGATAAATATTTGTAAAAAATTTTGAAAACCATTTATCATTTTCCTTCCACTTCACAATTATGTGCCACTTTGTGTTGGTCTATCACATAAAATCCCAAAAAAATACATTTCCGTTTTTGGTTGTAACATAACAAAATGTGGAAAATTTCAAGGGGTATGAATACTTTTTCAAGGCACTGTAGACCTCCATAGGATCACTGTGAGGCTGCATAGCTCGACAGGTAAGTGGCTGACTGAAGCAGAGTTCTTGGTGGAAGTAAAACTGTCAGGCTTCAGGCTGGAAACATAGGCAGCAGCGGCTTCCAGGTGTAGCAAGATGGCTGTGCCTCCAATCAGCACCTCTCTTGACTGGGTGATGTTGCCGAGCTCTGCAGCCTCAAATTGATCTTTTGAAGGTCTATATGGGTTTATGACAAGTCTTGATCCACTTTTAACTAGTGAGGGCATTTTTATTTTCTTTCTAATAAATCGCTACACCTAGCTGGAGGCTCCCTCTTCCTGACCACTAAGGCAATCAAATTGGATAGTGCAATGGTAGGTTTCAAGGCTTAATCATTTAAGGTGCAGTTACTTTCTGCTGAGTGGTTAACCCCTCAGGGTATAGGACACTTGTCTTCTTCAGTTTTGGTCAGTCTGAGACCTTTCACCGGAACAAAGGGCTCTCCAATCCAGCCAGGTCACAGGGGGAGCTCCGAAGCTTCAATCTCACCATGTCCAGGGTGAAGAAATGGTAGATTTCCAAGGGCGTTGGAGGGTTCACAAGTAGTCTTCACTGTTGCTCCTGATTGACCCAACACAGGGACTCACAGTCCCCAGTAAACCATGGCGGGATCTTGTGAGTGTTGATATCTTCGCTGTCACCATCGCCACCTTGTTTTAGGGTAGCAACCAGCCTAAAAGATCCAGATTTACTTGCACCACCTTCAGAGCCCAAAATCTTAACAGGTGTCTGCCCCCTCTCCAGCATGCACAGGTTCTTCCATCAGGACCACTCCCAAGGGAAATAAATGAATGCCCAAACAAGATTGTCATTCTTCCTATAGGAAGGATAATCCTTACTTGAGTCAGTAAAAAAAACAAAATTCCAAAAGTATAACAAGAAAGCTGTTACTTCACAGATATTCCTTTTCCATTTCTTTCAATAGTATGGAGAGATCCATTGCTCTGCAAATAAATATATGTGGAAATATCGCGCTGTCAGGAACAAATGTGTATAAGCAGCTAGCACATACAAGTGATCTAATCCTGTGGGCAAACTTAAATAAAAAGAAGTGCAGCGCTAACAAATAAGTACATGATATATAGCATTAATACATATCTTACAATGGATGATATAGATCAGTACATAGAATCCATAAATAGGTGAAGTTATATGATGAATTTTCTAAATCATAAAAAATTGTGTGTCGTGGTGCACAAAATGTGTTATGATACACTTATAATTAGTGTTACAAATAAATTAGTCCATGAAAAGTAAGGTCCTAAGAGGTGTTTAACACCAGAAAGTGATACATTTTTTATAAGAAGTGTTGATAGAAGATGCACCACCGCTCAAAATGGGGGCTTACCTGAAAGATTGGACTCAGATGGGTGTACACCCACTGAGTCAATCAAGCTTGTAAACGTGGGGATCCACGATGGTGTCTGTATAGCATAGACGCAAATCCAGGTGACCCAGGTACTTGCAAGGATATATATGGCAAAGGGGACAAATCCAATCAGGCATCCAGAGTGTATATAGAAAAAAACGTGAGAGTACATAGCGTAATACTGCATAAAAGGCTTAAAGCTCATTTATTGAAGATAAAAACACTCACATTTCTGTAGAAAAGACAGCGCTTAGAATATAAAAAGTATGGCAGTACCACTACCATACTTTTTAGCACCATGGCACACAATTTTTTATGATTTAGAAAATTCATCCTATAACTTCACCTATTTATGGATTCTATGTACTGATCTATATCATCCATTGTAAGATACCGTATATACTCGAGTATAAGTCGAATTTTTCAGCACTTTTTTTGTGCTGAAAGTGCCCCCCTCGACTTATACTCGAGTCAAGCACTTTTCTGCAGCAAAAAAATTTCATTTTCCGAACCGATTTTGGGGCCCCGTATCTCAGGGCCACTTGGTGCTAGGAACCCCATTTGGTGTGCAAACCCAGTGGAACTGGTACCATAACATATCCAAAGCTGGGGTTCCTAGCACCAAGTGGCCCTGAGATACGGGGCCCCAAAATCGGTTCAGAAAATGTCATTCTCTGCTGCAGAAAAGTGCGTGACATATTCTGAACTGATTTTTGGGGCCCTGTATTTCGGGGCCACTTGGTGCTAGAAACCCCAGCTTTGGAAATATTATGGTGCTAGTTCCACTGGGTTTGCACACCAAATTTGGGGTTCTTAGCACTAAGTGGCCCAGAGACACGGGGCCCCAAATTCGGTCAACTTTGTCCATCTGCAGCAATGTCATTTCGGGACCCTTTGGGTTCAGAGACCCCAAATTTTGGCTGCTGCTAGGGGGCATCTAGGAACCCTTAACTACTGAGTTCAGGGGACCTATGGCTGCAAATGGGCACAGTGAGGCATGCAAATGGGCACAGTGATGCTGCAAATGGGCATTGTTGACCCTCTTTTCCACTTACAGTAGCTGTGCATTTCTCACCCTCGTCTTATACTCGGGTCAATAAGTTTATCCCATTTTTTTGTGGTAAATTAGGGCCTCGACTTATACTCGGAACGACTTATACTCGAGTATATACGGTATGTATTAATGCTATATATCATGTACTTATTTGTTAGCGCTGCACTTCTTTTTATTTAAATCCATTGCTCTCACAATTTGGATAAGACAAAGTCATGACATAGTGTGTACTTGTCTCAATTAAGAGCACTAAGTGTCATTTCTGTCTGCTGCCTTGTTCCTCTGATATCTGCATGAGTCACTTCTGACAGGTTTTCCTGACATCACGACAAAAAAAGGTGACAGGGGAGGGAGCTCCATCTGATTGACAGCTGTTCCTGTGAGCTGTGTGGAGGGGGGGGGGGGGGTGTATCCCTTCCCCAATCAGCTCTCACTGAGCTCTGCAGAGTGTAATTTCAGCTCTCCACCCCCTTTTTTCTGAACTCTTGGACAAGCTTTATAAATTCAGCACTTTAAACGGATGTAGAGAAGAGAAGACAGCAGGTACAACTTATGCAGGAGGATTTGCTTCATCTCTATGTATCACCTGAGGCCAGTCACTTCACTGGGTGTTTGAAAGGGGTTTCAAGCACTTTAAATATGACATTCCTCTAGACCAGGAGTCTCCAATCTTTCTAAACAAAGGGCCAGTTTACATTCCTTCAGACTTTAGGAGTGTTGTATGGTGGCCAGTTGGAGTAGAAGCTATTCCACCATCAATGGGAGCAAACAATGTCCCAAGCTTGATGGTCATAACAGTAAAAAAAACTATCTAGCACACATGGTCAGTAGGAGGAGGAATAATGCCCCATGGTTGGTAATAATGGAAGGAATAATGCCCCATTGTTGGTATCACTGGGAGGAATAGTGTCTCATTGTTGTTTTCAGTGGAAGGAATAGTGTCCTACCATTAATGTCAGTGGGAGGAATAGTGCCCTCTCATTGGTGTCAGTGGAGGAATAGTGCCCCACCCATCATTGGAGCACAGGTGTGTCAGGAGGAGGGTGTCTCTCTGGAGCTGCTCTAGGTCAGTGTTTCTCAACTCCAGTCCTCAAGGCGCCCCAACAGGTCATGTTTTCAGGCTTTCCATTATTTTGCACAGGTGATGTGATCAGTTTCACTGCCTTAGTAATTACCACAGCTATTTCATCTGAGGGAAATCCTGAAAACATGACCTGTTGGGGCGCCTTGAGGACTGGAGTTGAGAAACACTGCTCTAGGTGATCCGTGTGAGAGGGGAGTGGTGGAGAAATCTATCCCAGCTCTCCTGGCTCCTTTCTGGGGAAGCCATGGAGGCCAGCAGGGCCTCGCCTGCTGGAAGCTCCCAGCCATCTCCTGGGCCATCGGGTGACATGCCTTCCTCTGTACAAACCATGGCTTGTGATCTTTCTGCCCCTGGTAAGGATGAAGGCTCAGAGGCAATTCAGGAGCGAGTGGTGGCCGGGATTAAGGTCCTGAATAGGGAAAGAGACAAGCTCTACAAACTGAGAGCAGAGCTGAAGCGATTGAGAAGGCAGCATGAGGGCTTGCATAGCCAGAAACGTGGATCCATGGATCCGGAGATCCAACTGGCCGAGGTCCGGGTGGAACACCAGGAAACCATTGTGGCCATGATGGAAGGCAGAGATGGGCCCTTTAAGGAAAAATTCTGCAATGACCGAAGGTTTGCCAGGATGACAAAAATGGAGGTGGAGGAGGAGACCCCCAGTTTAGACCCCCTGCCCCCTCAGGGAGAGGTAAGCAGCCCCATGCCTTCCCAGGACTCAGGAGGCATGCTCAGGGTAATCCAAACAATGGAGTCTCCTATGCGGGGTGATCAGCTGGTGTTTCATGAAGAGGACATTGCTGATAATGTGCCTGACAAGGTAAAGCCTGTCAAGCCTCATGTGGTGCATAAAACTGTTTTTGTGAACACTGTGACTGATACAGACAATGTGCCCAGTGACGATCGGGCTGCTAGTCCCATGTGTAGCACTGCTGTGCCTGCTGATGCTGCAGTGCAGCAAAAAATGCATTTAAAAAATGACATTCCTGCAGAGGAACTACAAGATTCAGCAGAGCCAATTAACCCCCCTTTAGCTGAGTCTAAAGCTGTTTGCCCCACAGCTGCTGAGGACTCTACAGCACAGCTTCAGGAGACAGCTGGTATTACATCAGAAACTGTGACTATTCCTGATGGGAATGTGAATGTTTGTGTGACTGATAAAAATCATCCCAGTACAAGTGTGATGGACAGTCCTACCAACTCCGTTCCAGCAGATAATAATAATTGTAATGTACAGACTAATGTAACATCAGTGTGGGGCCTTGGCCCTGATAAGCCTACATTTGCTCAGGTGGTACGCTCTGCTCCTGGTAGCTCCGCCCCCAAGAGGGTTTTCCCCCTGCGACCTACCACCTTGAGCACCCCAGGATCTTGTCTTGGGTCTCTGGCTTCTGCTGGGGGTCCAAGAAGAAATGTAGTGATTCTTAAATGGGAAGGTGGTGCAATCCCTCCAGCACGGCGTGCAGTGGTGGACATGATTTTGGAGATGGGTTTTGGGGCAAACGATCTGTATGCCCTAATACATGTTGCTGGGAGCCGGGAATATACCATTAGTTTCACCAGGCCAGAGGGTCTTGACCTGTTCTGGGAGAGATATGAGGCTCGGTGCAGGTCAAGACCCGAATGGGAAGGTCTGACCCCAGTTGCGGTTTCACAAAGGTCTACAGTGAAAAAAATCACAATTATTCTCACTAATGAGAGTGTTCCTGCTCGAGATTTAGAGGTCTGGTTAAAGAACTATGGTGAGGTATTGACTAAGCCCGATAAAATACTTGATGAACGTAACATCTGGACTGGGGGTCGGTCGGTTACAGTCAGGTTGGCCAGGGATGGGAATGTTGTCCGTCACCTGCCCTCCTCAGCTTTTATAGGGAGGGATATGATGACTATTTTCTACCCTGGTCAGCCGAAGCTGTGTCACCGCTGTGGAGAAAAGGGGCATTTGAGTTCCTCCTGTTCAGCCTTGATATGTTCAGTGTGTCGGGGTCAGGGTCATATGGCCAAGGACTGCACCGAGATGATCAGGTGCAACCTGTGCCTGCGCCTTGGCCACCCCTATAGCAGATGTCCTGAAGCCTGGCACAATATGGCAAAGGAGGTACTAGATGACTTGTCAAGGCTGGACAGGATGGAGGGTGATGCCCCTGGTGTACCATCCTCCTCTGCGGTGACTGACTCCCCTGGTCCTGTTCAGGATCCCTCTCCAGTTCCTGTGGCCACCCCTCCTGTGTCTGTAAGTATTCCTTCTGTATCTGTCTCTGTGTCCCCCCCCGCCTACTGTATCCCCTCCTCTTGTGTCAGAACCTTCCAAGTCTGTGCCCCCCGAGTCAGTTACCCCCCAGGAGTCTACCCCTCCTAAGTCTGACTCAAAGGGAGCACCCCCCCCCCCATCAGGAGTGGTAACATGTACTAAAAAGGTTGCTTCTTCCTCTGTAAAGAAGTCTTGTGGAAAGACTTCACAGGGAAAAGTAAGAGATGAGGGCATCTCTGAAGCTGACCTGCAGTACCTGGAGGAGAGAAGGAAGGTTGGGAAGCGGAAGAAGCAGGTGGTGAGGATGGAACAGGCTCCAGTGCCTGTCTCCAACCGTTATAGGTCCTCTAATTGGGATATTTCTTCATCTGGAGCTTCTTCGGAGCGAAGTTCTGATTCCGAAATGGAATTTCAGGCGGCCTCAAGAAAGAGAGAGGCTTCTGGTGATGAGCAGCAGAGGGGAGCTAAGAAGCAATCCACCCAATAACCCAAATGGCGGTTCTTGCGGCCGAACCTTACGGCGGTGTGGCGGTGTTGTTTAAAACCGGCATGGTAACTGTCCGGCGGGTTATTGAGGTGGAGATTGGGAGATGTATAGTCTTAGACGTCCTTGTGGGAGGGCAGGACCTGCGCCTAATTAATGTTTATGGGCCGCACACAAAGTGGGACAGGAAATGCCTTTTTACAAGGATCAAGCCATTTCTTTTTACATCCCGGCAAGTGGTCTTTGGAGGTGACTTTAATAGAGTAACTAGGCCCAAGGACAGGAAGGACTTCAAGGACAGGCTGGGATATGATAGCGTTTTTTTAAATAGTATGGTTAGGGATGCTGGTCTTGTGGATGTGCACATTAAGCACCTCCCGGATGACACTGGGTTCACCTTTCATCGAGGTAATAGTCAGAGTAGAATAGATAGGTTTTTTTTGAAGGAGACCTCTGCTTTCTCACCCCCAGTGGTGCAGGCAGTAGAGTTCTCTGATCACTGTATGCTATCTGTGGTCCTGAATGCTTCAGACGCCCCTCCGAGGGGTAAGGGCATCTGGAGATTGAATTCGACTCTACTCAAGGAAGAACATGTTAGACAATCCTTTGAGGAATTCTTTCAGGCACAGGTGACCATCCTGGACTTTTGTAGCAGCAAGGCTGAGTGGTGGGAGCTGACCAAAAAGAGGATCGCTGGATTCTTCAGGGGCCTAGCCAATAGAAAGCAGTTTAATAAATACATGACCTACCAACGTTTACGGAGGAAGCTGGATATTCTTGTCTCAAGAGGAGGAGATCCTGGGGCAATCTCCGAAGTGAAACTCCTTCTCAGGAAGTGTCAATATGACCGGCATGCCTCTTTGGTTCTGGAGAGGGACTATGGGAAGTACCACTCGCCTGACCCTTACCAGAACTGCAAACAAGGTGTAGCAGTTAAAACAGTCGTTGGCCTTAAGGACAGTACAGGTTCCTTGACAAAGTGCAGGTCAGGGATTCTGGAGGTCGTGAGGTCCTTTTATGCTGACCTTCTTGGGAGGAAAGAGCTTGACCGTGACAGGATGGAAAGCTTTTTGGACTCTATTCCAGGTCTAAATGATGAAGATGTCCCATTGATGAATTTGACAGAGGAGATCACAGTTGAAGAGGTGATAAGGGCAATTGAACAGCTTGCCATCAAAAAGTCACCTGGACCGGATGGCTTGACGGCTGAGTTTTACAAAGCTTTTAAGTCTATTCTGGCCCCACATTTGGTAGAGGTTTTTAACAGTTGCCTTGCAGAGGGGGTACTTCCCCCTTCCATGAGGCACTCAGCTGTGATTCTTCTTTCAAAGGGTAAAGATCCTTCGATGATTGAGAATTGGCGCCCCATCAGCCTTCTTAATGTCGATAGAAAGATACTGGCAAAGATCATTTTCTGGCGCCTATCGTCAGTAGCAGAGTCTTTGCTTTCTCGCCATCAGCACTGTTCGGTCCAGGGTAGGTGCACCTTCACAGCAGTTTTAGCTGTCCGGGAGGCCTTGGAGCGGTGCAGGGCTGCAGGCTGGGGAAAGTATTTGCTGACATTGGATCAGGCAAAAGCTTTTGATCGTGTTAACCATGAGTACCTGTGGTTGCTCCTTAGTAAGTACGGTCTGCCGGGTGGTTTTGTCGATTGGTTAAAAGTCTTGTATAAGGGGGCAGAAAGCTTTCCTCTTGTTAATGGTTGGGTTGGGCAGTCCTTTGAGGTTGGCTCCGGGGTGCGCCAGGGTTGTCCCCTGAGTCCCCTGCTCTATGTGTTTGCAATCGACCCCTTCATCAGGAGGCTAGAGAGCGGCATGTTGTGTGGGGTGCCAGTGGGGCTCCCGGGTGAGCCGCCTTTGAGGGTTGTTGCCTATGCGGACGATGTGTCCGTGATTGTCACTGGGGCGGATGAAGCAGAGGAGGTGGTCTCTCTGACATCACGGTATTCTGAAGCATCAGGCTCCAAGATCAATCAGGAAAAGAGTGAAGTTTTCTGGATGGGAAAGGAAGGTGAGGGTTTTGATCTCCCGGACACCTTTCCAGTGCCCCAGGAAAGAATTAAGATTTTAGGCATTGAATTTGGACCCGGCGATTATGGCCTCAAAAACTGGGAAGGCAGACTGGAAATTGCCAATACTAAGGTGGTCAGCTGGAAGAGATGGAAGTTATCTATGAGGGAAAGGGTTGATCTGATTAAGACTTACCTGATTCCGATCTTCTTGTATGTCAGCTTTGTCTGCATCTTGCCAGTGTCTCTCTATGCTAGGGTCAGTAGTGTGTTCTTCCAGATGTTGTGGGGGAACAGACTGAACCCCATCAAGAGGAATGTCACCTATCTATCCAGGAGGGAGGGTGGCTTAGGTATGGTCAACCCAGTTCTTTTCTTTTCACTGCTTTTTCTCAAGTTTAATATTGGTAATATGCTTGCAGTGGAACCTCCTGGATGGGCAGGCATATTTAGATCTTGGTTTAGGCCTTTTCTACGACTTTGGGAAGAAGGTGGCCAAGTGAAGAATCTCAGGGGTCATCGTGGTCAGCTACCAGCCTATGTCGCTCCGTGCCTGAAGTTACTACGGCAGTGGCGATTGTCGGCTGAAGATCTCAGATCGGTTCCGAGGAAAGTCCTTATGAGTCGAGTCTTGAGCGAAGTCTTTCATGACCCACTGGCCTTAAGGGATTGCCCAGGCCCAGTTTTGAGGGCAGGGTTAAGACTTATTAATTTGGACAGAGTACCTCCTAAATTCAGGGATCTGGCCTGGATGTGCTTCCATGGGAGGCTCTATGTTCGGGGCAATTTGAAATTCCGCAGTGGGATGGATCGTAGCTGTCCTCGGGAGGAGTGTTCATTGCCCTTTTAACATAGAGGTGTACAAACAGGTGGGGCGGGCCCTCGGTGTCCCTTTCCTCTCCAGGCTGGGTTATGCTGAGTGGGTGTACGGAGCATTCAATACTGGTGGGGTTTTTTGTTTAGATACACTTTTTCTAGTTAGCATAGTAGTCCGTTATTTCACTTGGAACGCACGGTGTCAGGTCTGCATTCGGCGTAAAATCCTTCCTGTTCAGGTGGTGGTGTATGACATTTTGCATGAGGTGGAGAAGATTCGGGTACTTGAGAGAGACAAGCGGAGTCAGGGGGCTTGGTTGAAGGCGTGGAGGGGTTTCAAGCCTCCCTGACTGCCAGGAGTCTCTTTCCCGGGTGTGGCTGTCTGTCTCTTTTCACCCTAGATTATTTTTTGGATTAATTTTTGATAAATGGCTGCGTACATAGGTGATGGCTTGTGCCTCTTAGGCCCTCTCTGCTGCTTTATGTAAATAATTTTGGTAGTGGATTATGTATATATTGTATATATTCTGAACATGGATGTGTATTCCTTGGATTTCTGTTGAAGTTTTGTACTATGGTTTTGTTTTTTACTTTTGTATAAAATTGGTTGCTTGATTCTTTTTAATAAAAGATCAATAGTGTCCCATCATTGGTGTCGGTGGGAGGAATAGTGACCCATCATTGGTGTTAGTGGAAAGAATAGTGCCCCATCATTGGTCTCAGTCGGTGGAATAGTGCCCCATTGTTAGTGTCAGTGGAAGGAATCATGTTTAAACATTGGTATCAGTGTAAGGAGTAGTGTCCCGCCATTGGTGGTAGTGGAAAGAATAGTGCCCCATCATTGGTGTCAGTGGGAGGAATAGTATCCCATCATTGGTGTCAGTGGGAGGAATAGTATCCCATCATTGGTGTCAGTGGGAGGAATAGTATCCCATCATTGGTGTCAGTGGAAAGAATAGTGCCCCATCATTGGTGTCAGTGGAAAGAATAGTGCCCCATCATTGGTGTCAGTGGAAAGAATAGTGCCCCATCATTGGTGTCGGTGGGAGGAATAGTGACCCATCATTGGTGTTATTGGAAAGAATAGTGCCCCATCATTGGTCTCAGTTGGAGGAATAGTGCCCCATTGTTGGTGTCAGTGGAAGGAATCATGTTTAAACATTGGTATCAGTGTAAGGAGTAGTGTCCCGCCATTGGTGTCAGTGGAAGGAATAGTGCCCCATCATTGGTATGAGGCCTCTTGCACACGATACTCCTGTTTGAGCCTCTACTTATTCAGACTTTTTTTTTATGCATTTGCGCGTATTTTCGCGCATATGCATTTGCGCAGTTTCGCGCAATCTCACGCAAATGCGTGGAAACGTATTCTCACGTTCTTGTTCAGTACGCAAATGGGAATGTGCGCAATGACGCGTATTTGCGCGCATTTGCTCGCATGAGGCGTAAATTACTGACCAAAAATGCAGATTTTTCTATTTATTTTTTTACTGAAGTATGCACAGCGCTTGTTTACGCACCTGTGTGCCTATTCACATTACAATTAATGGGCTCTATTTTAACTCAGAGCTTTTTCAAGCTGCAGTGTGCAAGAGGCCTAAGTGGGAGGAATAGTGCCCCATCATTGGTGTCAGTTGGAGGATAGTGCTCCATCGTTGGTATCAGTGGGAGAAATAGTGCCTCATTATTGGTGTCATGGGGAGGAATAATGCCCCATCATTGGTGCCAGTTGGAGGATAGTGCCCCATCGTTGGTGTCAGTGGGAGGTATAGTGCCCCATCGTTGGTGTCAGTGGGAGGAATAGTGCCCCATTGTTGGTGTCATTGGGAGGAATAGTGCCTCATCATTGGTGTCAGTGGGAGAAATAGTGCCCCATCATTGGTATCAGTGGAAGGAATAGTGCCCCATCATTGGTATCAGTGGGAGGAATAGTGCCCCATCATTGGTGTCAGTGGGAGAAATAGTGCCCCATCATTGGTATCAGTGGGAGGAATAGTGCCCCATTGTTGGTGTCAGTGGGAGGAATAGTGCCCTATGGTTGGTGCCGTTGGGAGAAGTAGTGCCCCATCATTATTAACAGTGAAAGAAATCGTGAGGAGTCCCTAAGGGCCGGACAAAGGCATGCAAAGGGCCGCATTCGACCAGCGAGCTGCGTTTTGGAGACCACTGATATAGAGCAATTTCCTCTCACTTCCTGCTGACACAGATGGCAAAAAGAAAAGCTGATGGGGGTTTACTTCTTCCCTGCTCTATCCAAAATGAAAAAATTCGACTTTAGGGAATTGGAAATCGTAAACTCCTGTTTAGGGCTGAAACAACTAATCGATTAATCGACAACTAATCGATTATGAAATTAATCGATTACTATTTTCATAATCGATTAATCGGCCAGTAACATAATGTGGTTAAAAAAAAAACTGAAATGAGCCCTTTATAGTACAAAAAGAGCAAATAATCGCTACTGTAACTATTTCTTTCACAGTTATATAGTAAAAAAAAAAATGAACCCCTTACAGTAGTGATTATTTGCTTTTTTTGTACTATAAAGGGCTAATATTCGTTTTTTTAACCCCAATATGTTACTAAACATCTTACACCTGGTTCACATCTATGTGTTTTTTGCAGAAACGGACTACAGTTCATTTACATGGTTTCCTATGGGACACGTTCACATCTATGCTTTTTCAGCCGCTGCGTATTTGGAAGGCGTCAGTGACTTTTTTTAACGCAAAACAGTGCTTTTTTGATTCAACATACTTCAATGGAGAAGCTGCAGAAAAGCATGTAATGTGTTTTTGCAGCAATTTGTGTTTTTTAATCTGCCCAACAAATTGGCCAAAAAAAATGCAAAAAAACGCAAATCGCAGCAAAATCACTTGCGCAAAATCAAAAACGCACAGCAAAGAGCACTGCAGAAACAGATCAAAAGCAAACTGCATAGGTGTGCACCGAGCTTTATGCTGGCCACACCGATCAATTTTCAGATGAGAATAATCAGACGAAAAATCTTTGTACATTCGATGAATGAAAGAATGTTTGAAATGTTCACTTGTTTTTAACATTCTGTTTTTAAAATAATTGTAATTTCTGAACGAAAACCACTGTCTGATAATTCCTTTCACCAAGAAGTTTTTTTATTATTTCCAAATTTTCCCATTACTGTGGTTGAAAATGAACGTTGATTTGACCCCACTAGCGATTAGAAAATCGAATGAACGTTCTTATCTCTCCTCTAATAGTATATACAGTATATCTCCTCTTATAGTATATACAGTATATCTCTTTTGTCTGTTATTCTCAGAGTGGATTAGATATTTTGCTCCCTAACCATATACCCTGTTTCCCCGAAAATAAGACCTAGCGTGATTGTCGGTGATGGCTGCAATATAACCCCTACCCCCCAAATAAGCCCTACCCTGTTTCCCTAAAAATAAGCCCTACCCTGAAAATAAGACCTACAAGGACTTTAACTAGGGCTTATTTGGGGGGTAGGGCTTCTATTGCACCCATCACCGACAATCACGCTAGGTCTTATTTTCGGGGAAACAGGGTAGTTGGCTATTTTTATTTACCACTGCATAGGGATATTTAAGAATAAATTGCCTTTTTTAAAAACTTTTCATATTAACTAAATTATACACCACACAAGGTTATTAACCGATTAATTGATTAATCGAAACAATAATCGGCCAACTAATCGATTATGAAAATAATCGTTAGTTGCAGCCCTACTCCTGTTACACATTGAACTAAACATTACCGTCGGGTCTTTATGAAGAGAAATATCCGAATAAATTGCAGAAACTGGCAGATCTTTGCAGGGCAGGCAGCACTACATCCGATAGGCAGATGATATTTGTTCTGCAGGGTTGGCATTTGAATGCATTCAGCCGTGACCTTTACAGTGTTATTTCTCCCATCATCGTCTATTCATAAAGGTCTGTTGGCCCATTTTGTTAATATTTCAGAACTGAAACCAATATAATGAAGTTCTTAATTGAAGTCGACCTTCTGTTGGCGAGTCGCATATCGCTCAAACATTTTGTTTCCCTTGCAGCGTGGCTGGATCTGCCGTGACTTTCCGGATCCGAAAAAATCACCAAAATTTGACCTTGGCGGACGTCGCAAACCGCGCAGGTAGGTGATAGTATTACAAGGTGAAAAGGACAACAGAGCTGTGATTCTGACTATACACACTCCTACAAAGGTGAAATGGAAATTTATAGATAGGCAACTCCTATCCTCATATTGATTAGTGGTTCCAAATTAATAATAACTACTGAACAGACACAAAAGATACACTCCGCATCTTTCCAAGTAACTCTTCTGCTTTAATATGACGCAATTAAAGGTTTGTTATACACATGATTACGTAGGTCTCACATTCACATTACGATTGTACATTTATAGTAACAAGGGGCGTAACATAGGCAGGCTAATTCTAATCAGGATTCGATAGAATGCAAACATGTAATGAAAACATTATTAGTGCTGTGTGCACAGTGAGGGCAGTGTGCAATACATACAAAATAGAATACAATTATATACAGAATTTACACATTTCCTTTACAAAGGCCATGCACCTGTCCTGAACATTGAGTTTGACCGTATTGATAGGACATCTGTGCATGGCCTCATTACATTGTATGTCCAACCGAAACATTTTCTCATAGTTTTGAATAGTGATGAGCTGAAGTTCCCTGGGCAGGGGTTTCAAAGACAAAGCAGTTTGGCTGCCGAACCCAAATCTGGCAAATTACAAAGGCCCATTCTGTGGACTAATAGGCAAGGGGTTGTAAAAAAAAGAGCTATGGGGGGGGGGGGATTGGCACTGCCCTGGGGAATATGTACTAATGCAGCATGTTTTAAAGAAAAAGTCAATGCAGCCGAGAGCAGTGATTTTTTTTTTTTTAGCACTGACATCTACAAAGGAAAAATTATTTTTAAATTGAAGGCAAATTACACTCTCTCTCCTGCTTTAAAAACAGCACAAAGACCCTAAAGGTCCTCCAAAATACATACCCTGTTTCCCCGAAAATAAGACCTAGCGTGATTGTCGGTGATGGCTGCAATATAACCCCTACCCCCCAAATAAGCCCTACCCTGTTTCCCTAAAAATAAGCCCTACCCTGAAAATAAGACCTACAAGGACTTTAACTAGGGCTTATTTGGGGGGTAGGGCTTCTATTGCAGCCATCACCGACAATCACGCTAGGTCTTATTTTCGGGGAAACAGGGTAGCAGACCCTAATGGTCTATTATGTATTGTGGGGAAACTCTGGAGAGGATGTTTACTTTGATGGCTTTTTACATTTTTTTTTTTTCTTTGTAAATTTCGTTTTTACTGTAGCACATCCTACAGAAAGAAAAAAAAATGCATAGAGTCCCCCACAAAATGCATACCAGACCCTTTGAGTCTGGTATGAATTTTAGGGGGGACTCCACGCAAAATAACAAAAAAATAAATGCATGGTGTCCCCCTGAAAATCCATATGACGTCTTCCCGTGATCGCGCTTCTCACCCGCCCCCTGTATCACAAATCTTGGTAAAGAGCCAATCACAGCTGATCTCAGTGTAAACAGGATATTGGCATTCTTCTCCTCATGCTGACAGCGCGCGAGGAGAGGAGAGACGATAACCAGCTAATCCACACAGGGGACATTTACACTGATTATTGTGGCACTGATCATCAGTGCAGCCCCAACAGTGCCCATCTGTGATGCCTGTTTTTGCTGCCTATCATTGCCACCTATCAGTGCCCGTCGTTGCCGCCTATCAGTGCCACCTATCAGTGCCACCTCATCAATAGTGCCCATCAGTGCAGCCTATCAGTGCCGCCTCATCAGTGCCACCTCATTAGTGCCCATTAGTGCAGCCTATCAGTGCCACCTATCAGTGCTGCCTCATCATTAGTGCCCATCAGTGCCGCCTCATCAGTGCCACCTCATTAGTGCCCATCAGTGCAGCCTATCAGTGCTGCCTCATCATTAGTGCCCATCAGTGCCGCCTCATCAGTGCCACCTCATTAGTGTCCATCAGTGCAGCCTATCAGTGCCCATTAGTGCAGCCTATCAGTGCCCATTAGTGCAGCCTATCAGTGCCAATCAGTGCAGCCTCCTCAGTGCACATCAGTGAAGGAGAAAAATAATTTATTTACAAAATTTTATAAGAGAAACTAAGAAAAACGTTTTTTTTTTTTTTTTTCATCCTTTTCAGGTTTTTGTCATGTGTTTAGCAAAAAATAAAAAACCCAGTGGTGATTAAAAACCACCAAAAGAAAGCTCATCTGTCTCAAAAAAATGATAAAACCGCACAATTATCATTCAAAGTTTGACAGCGCTGAAAGCTGAAAATTGGCCTGGGCAGGATGGGGGAAGATGGGGGATGGGGGAAAGCATGCAGCATGGGGGAAGACGAGCATGCGCCACCTCTCCCCCTCTTGAACCATACCAGGCCTTATGCCCTCAACAGGGTGCCCCCCACCCCCCGGCAAGATGCCTTGTCCCCTTGTTAATAAGGACAAGGGCCTCATCCCCACAACCCTTGTCCGGTGGTTGTGGGGGGTCTGCGGGTGGGGGGGTTTATCGGAATGTGAAAGCCCCCTTTAATAATAAAAGTCCTTTATTAAAAAATCCCCAAAAATGTCCCTCATTGTAAATCCATTGTCAGTCACAATGCCCGCCAACGACGACTAGCAGGAAAAAAAAATAAAAAACTTGACAACCCAGGCATGGTAACACTAGCTGAATGGCGGCTCCCTCCCTGAGCTGTCATCAGCTATATAAAGGAAGGGGCGGGGATAGTGGTGACATCATCACTTACATTCCTGGTCATGTAAATGAATGGGCCAGGTGACGTCAGTGGTTGATAGGGACGCATCAGGTGCAAGCAGCCACTGCTTCCTTAGCAACCATTGACAGCTAGGATAATGGTGACATCATTGCCCAAATATGGCCATACTTAGCCCTATGATGTAACTCGCCCCTCTACCTGCCCATTTGCTTACGTGGCTGGGGATTCCTGGCCATGTAAGTAAATGGGCCAGTTGACGTTGGTGGGTGGTAAGGACACAGCGGGTGTAAGCAGCTGCTGCTTCTTTAACAACCATTGACAGCCAGGATAGCGGTGACATCATTTCTCAAATATGGCCATACTTAGCCCAATGATGTAACCCGCTCCACTCCCTGCCCATTTGCTTACATGGCTGGGGATTCCTGCTGGCCATGTCAGTGAATGGGCCAGGTGACGTCAGTGGTTGCTAGGCATGCAGCAGGTGCAAGCAGCCGCTGCTTCCTTAACAACCATTGACAGCCAGGATAGTAGTGACCTCGTTGTCCAAATATGACCATACTTAGCCCAGTGATGAAGTCCGCTCCATTCCTTGTCCATTTGCTTACATGGCCGGGGATTCCTGGACATATAAGTGAATGGGCAGGGTGACGTCGGTGGTTAGTAAGGACACATCAGCTGCAAGCATTGGCTCCTTCCTTACCAAACCACTGAAAGCCAGAAGCTGTCACATTCATTCATGCCGAATGCCCCAATGTTAACAGATGGAGCACTAAGCACATCTAAATTAGCAGGACAGGAAGTGAGGATAAAACTCTGGGAGTTTTGGAGAGCAGGAAAAACCTGACAGGGGGTTGAAGATTTCCACATTCTATGCAAAACTGGAAAAACAGTTCTTATAAAAGAACATACTCTAAAAGTTTTTACAAACCTACAGTATATGAAAAAGGTACAGAATTGTGCAGTACCCCACATTGGTCACTTGGTGGCACTGCTACAGGCCAGCTTTGCATGAGATAATTAGATGTGTAAATTGTACTGACAAAGCTGGGTGGTATAACTGATCTTGGTAATACTGTTAATAACTCCCGAGTATTGATCCTGAATAAATTCCAATCGGGATAAACCCATTTGAAATATCTACTTATAGATTAGATGTTGGTAATTTAGTTGTTTTCTTAAGATGTGACACTCAATTAGGCTTATTGGCATCATAAATTTTTAATTGTTGAACTTGTGAATTTGTAATTAGCCTTTAAAGGAAGCTTATACTGGGAGAAACACGTAGGCTTTCATTGTGGCTGACCTCTCCGAAAAATACTAGTTGACTGGCTCCCGTAGGGAGCCAATGACATCACCACCATACCTCCCAATCTGCTGAGATGAGTAAGAGGGACGACTTTTACAAAAAAAAAAAGTATGTTGGCAAAGGACACGCCCCTACCACTCCCTGGACCGCAAAAAATGATTGCGCAAAAAATAATTGGTTAGACCCACATTAACTTTTTTTTTCACCTGTACATTTCTTTTATACTGGTTTTTCAAAATAAAAAATGCAGTAATTAGGAGGATAAATAAAAATGTGGGTGCAGTATAACACTGATGTTAGTTAAAGAGTATCTAAACCCAAAAATAAAATTTTTATATATTTTATCTTACTAGTCTTTAGATGTGGTGGCTGCATTAGTTTTCCTTTTCAGAAGCTTTTTTTTTTCCTTTGTTTTGACTTGCTGACTCTACCAGTAACACACTTCCTTTGCTAGGGTGACAACATTCACTGCACTGTATTTATGGGGGAGCAGCGTTGTCACTCTAGGACAGCATGTGTTATGACAACAGAACGTCTTCCTCTCTCCTCATCTCCATTACATAGAGGGGAGTTGATTTTTAGTTCACAGAATATAAGTGGGAAAGCTGCTGGTTGTGAATGTTGTTTGATGTATCAGTTCAGTGCACAGGAAGTTACAAGGATGCTGGATTCCTGGCAGGATCAACAGGTATTTTCTGTACTTGTAGAAATGAAACATAATTTGAAATAGGAAAACGAATGCAGCCACCACATCTAAGGACCTGTAAGTTGCATTATAGAACAGTGCCTTGAAAAAGTATTCATACACCCCTTTGAAATTTTTGACATTTTGTCATGTTACACCAAAAAACGTAAATGTATTTTATTGGGATTTTATGTGACCAACACAAAGTGACACATAATTGTGAAGTGGAAGGAAAATGATAAATGGTTTTCAAATTTTTTTTACAAATAAATATGTGAAAAGTGTGGGGTACATTTGTATTCAGCCCCCCTTTATTCTGATACCCCTAACTAAATTCTAGTGGAACCAATTGTCTTTAGAAATCACCTAGTTAGTAAATAGAGTCCAACTGTATGTAATTTAATCTCTGTATAAATACAGCTGTTCTGTGAAGCCCTCAGAGGTTTGTTAGAAAACCTTAGTGAACAAACAGCATCATGAAGGCCATGGAACACACCAGACAGGTCAGGGATAAAGTGGTGGAGAAGTTTAAAGCAGGGTTAGAATTTACAAAAATATCCCAAGCTTTGAACATCTCACAGAGCTCTGTTCAATCCATCATCCGAAAATGGAAAGAGTATGGCACAACTGCAAACCTACCAAGACATGGCCGTCCACCTAAACTGACAGGCCGG
Source organism: Lithobates septentrionalis (assembly GCA_037952835.1). Taxonomy (NCBI): domain Eukaryota; kingdom Metazoa; phylum Chordata; class Amphibia; order Anura; family Ranidae; genus Lithobates; species Lithobates septentrionalis. Next base: position 150,061 of record JBBDGP010003733.1, read on the forward strand.
GCAAGGAGAGCATTAATCAGAGAAGCAGCCAAGAGGCCCATGGTAACTCTGGAGGAGCTGCAGAGATCCACAGCTCAGGTGGGAGAATCTGTCCACAAGACAACTATTAGTCGTGTTCTCCACAAATCTGCCCTTTATGGAAGAGTGGCAAGAAGAAAGACATTGGTGAAAGAAAGCCGTAAGAAGTCCAGTTTGCATTTTGCATGTGCGGGACACAACAAACATGTGGAAGAAGGTGCTCTTGTGAGATGAGACCAAAATTTAACTTTTTGGTCTAAAAGCAAAACACTATGTGCGGAGGGAAAACTAACACTGTACATCACCCTGAACACACCATCCCCACTGTGAAACATGGTGGTGGCAGCATCATGTTGTGGGGATGCTTTTCTTCAGCAGGGACAGGGAAGCTGGTCAGAGTTGATGGGAAGATGGATGGAGCCAAATACAGGACAATCTTAGAAGAAAACCTGTTAGAGTCTTCAAAAGACTTGAGACTGGGGCGGAGGTTCACCTTCCAGCAGGACAACGACCCGAAACATACAGCCAGAGCTTCAATGGAATGGTTTAGATCAAAGCATATTCATGTGTTAGAATGGCCCAGTCACATTCCAGAACTAAATCCAATTGAGAATCTGTGGCAAGACTTGAAAATTGCTGTTCACAGACGCTCTCCATCCAATCTGACAGAGCTTGAGCTATTTTGTAAAGAAGAATGGGAAAAATGTCCCTCTCTAGATGTGCAAAGCTGGTAGAGACATCCCCAAAAAGATGTCCGCTGACACCCGCTGATCGTTGAGGAGAGACACAAGGCAGAGGTAATAAATTCCATCACATCCCTTATAAAAAGCAGCACACATAGTACACACAAACACTGGTTAGGCACACATTTAACCCTTTGATCGCCCTAGCTGTTTAACCCCTTCCCAGCCAGTGTCATTAGTACAATGACAGTGCATATTTTAGTGTCACTGGTTCCCAAAAAGTGTCAGTTAGTGTCAGATTGGCTGCCGCAATAACGCAGTTCCACTACAAGTCGCTGATCGCCGCCATTACTAGTTTAAAAAAATAAAAATAAATTAGGACCGTCCACAGCCCAGAGGTTCAGGAAGAAGAGGACAGCGCCAGGGTTGGTGTAAGGTAAGTAATGAAGCCTTCTTATCTTCCCCTAGACGTAACAAGTCATTAACCTTTTTTTTCCTTCTAAGCCCAGGGTTGGGATTTGATAGCAGGGGGGGTGCACACACCCCGATTAAGGTTTGACTTTGCTCAGAAAATGGCACAAGGAGCCTATCAGGTATGATTCTGTACAATGAACATGCTGATAGGAGGAGAGAAGAGAATAACAGAGAGATGAGCAAGTTTGTCTGCTGCTTCTCCTTTTACTGTCCAGTCACGGGCTGGAGGAGAAACAAGACCTTAAAGCGGAGTTCCACCCAAAAATGGAACTTCCGCTTTAAGGGAGGTGACCCCCTGACATGCCACATTTGGCATGTCATTTTTTTGGGGGGGAGCCGGTACCCTCTTATTAGAGGGTCCTAGCTCCCACTTCCTCCCAGCGCACTGCGGCATCGGAAGGGAGATCCCCTCTCCCCCCTCCCTCTCGGCAATCATCTGGGACACGTCACAGGTCCTAGATGATTGCCCGGCCAGTCACGCCATACCACGCGGCTCGCACATGCGCAGTGACTACAGCCGGGCGCCCACACTTACAATGACGGCGCCGCAGAAAGCAGGGGGAGACGAGCGGGGCTTCGCTCCCCCGCATTGCTGGACCCTGGGACAGGTAAGTGTCCGGTTATTAAAAGTCAGCAGCTGCAGTATTTGTAGCTGCTGACTTTTAATTAATTTTTTTTTTTTAGCAGAACTCAGCTTTAAGGCCAGGTTCACACTAGTGCGAATTAGATGCAGGTTCCCCGCATCCAATTCGCAATAGCAGGAGATTGTGACCGGCTCTCTACGGAGCCGGTTCTCACATCTCAGCTGTGGCTCCGGTGCCTCTTTTGGTCCGTTTCAGGTTCGAATTCAGCCAGTAATTCAGGCTAAAATCGGACCTGCAACGGTGAATGGGGACGCTCCAGGCGCCTGCTGTTAGCCGTATGCGGCAATAGTTTGATCCCAGCCTGAAGTGTCATTGAACGGCTTTAGAGAAAAAAAATCAGTTCAGTTGCCCTGCCAGATGGGGCTGGGCTATGTGCCAGAGCTGTGTAAATCTTAGAACAGGATGGACAGAAATACAAATCCTTTGACAGGTAGGACAGCTTCTGTATATGTATTTAGCTTTTTGCCTGGAGCTCAGTTGTAATCAGGCATTGCAGCATCAAACATCAATGAGTGTCTTATAAAGCTGACAATCTAATAGTTACGGGGTCAGTGTTTCATCCCACATCCATAAATCACTTTATTTTTTCTTTCAGTGGCTCTGAAGTCAGACCTACAAACTGAAACGGGTGTTAAGATTGTGCAGACAGGAACCGGACAGGTGAGGGGGACCAAAGATTCCATTATTTCTGCCTAATATCCTTTATCTTTTCATGTCAAACACTTTTCTATTTGTGATGTATAGATAATAAACACCATGTTAAAAATGCCTCATGCAGCACATTCTGCTGAGTGCACCTACTTCATAATATATATACTGTGTGTATACCTATATATATATATAGTATCTCACAAAAGTGAGTACACCCCTCACATTTTTGTAAATATTTTATTCTATCTTTCATGTGACAACACTGAAGAAATGACACTTTGCTACAATGTAAAGTAGTGAGTGTACAGCTTGTATAAAAAGTGTAAATTTGCTGTCCCCTCAAAATAACTCAACACACAGCCATTAATGTCTAAACCGCTGACAACAAAAGTGAGTACACCCCCTAAGTGAAAATGTCCAAATTGGGCCCAAGTAGCCATTTTCCCTCCCCGGTGTCATGTGACTCGTTAGTGTTACAAGGTCTCAGGTGTGAATGGGGAGCAGGTGTGTTAAATTTGGTGTTATCGCTCTCACTCTCTCATACTGGTCACTGGAAGTTCAACATGGCACCTCATGGCTAAGAACTCTCTGAGGATCTGAAAAAAAGAATTGTTGCTCTACATAAAGATGGCCTAGGCTGTAAGAAGATTGCCAAGACCCTGAAACTGAGCTGCAGCACGGTGGCCAATACCATACAGCGGTTTAACAGGACAGGTTCTGCTCAGAACAGACCTCACCATGGTTGACCAAAGAAGATGAGTGCACATGCTCAGCGTCATATCCAGAGGTTGTCTTTGGGAAATAGACATATGATTGCTGCCAGCATTGCTGTAGAGGTTGAAGGGGTGGGGGGTCAGCCTGTCAGTGCTCAGACCATACTCCGCACACTGCATCAAATTGGTCTGCATGTCGTCCCAGAAGGAAGTCTCTTCTAAAGATGATGCACAAGAAAGCCTGCAAACAGTTTGCTGAAGACAAGCAGACTAAGGACATGGATTACTGTAACCATGTTCTGTGGTCTGATGAGACCAAGATAAACTTATTTGGTTCAGATGGTGACAAGCGTGTGTGGCGGCAACCAGGTGAGGAGTACAAAGATAAATGTTTCTTGCCTACAGTCAAGCATGGTGGTGGGAGTGTCATGGTCTGGGGCTGCATGAGTGCTGCCGGCACTGGGGAGCTACAGATCATTGAGGGAACCATGAATGCCAACATGTACTGTGACATACTGAAGCAGAGGATGATCCCCTCCCTTCAGAGACTGGGCCGCAGGGCAATATTCCAACATGATAATGACCTCAAACACACCTCCAAGATGACCACTGCCTTGATAAAGAAGCTGAGGGTAAAGGTGATGGACTGGCCAAGCATGTCTCCAGACCTAAACCCTATTGAGCATCTGTGGGACATCCTCAAACAGAAGGTGGAGGAGCGCAAGGTCTCTAACATCCACCAGCTCCGTGATCTCATCATGGGGGAGTGGAAGAGGACTCCAGTGGCAACCTGTGAAGCTCTGGTGAACTCCATGCCCAAGAGGGTTAAGGTAGTGCTAGAAAATAATGGTGGCCACACAAAATATTGACACTTTGGGCCCGATTTGGACATTTTCACTTAGGGGTGTACTCACTTTTGTTGCCAGCAGTTTAGATATTAATGGCTGTGTGTTGAGTTATTTTGAGGGGACAGCAAATTTACACTGTTATACAAGCTGTACACTCACTACTTTACATTGTAGCAAAGTGTCATTTCTTCAGTGTTGTCACATGAAAAGATATAATAAAATATTTAAAATGTGAGGGGTGTACTCACTTTTGTGAGATGCTGTATACACACACCGATCAGCCATAACTTTATGACCACCCACCTAACATTGAGTAGGTCCCATTTTTGCCGCCAAAGCAGCTCATTAAGGCAGGGACACTTGGGGGTTGATTTACTAAAGACAAATAGACTGTGCGCTTTGCAGTTGCTCCAGAGCTTAGTACATGAGCAGAAGCTCTGCTGACTTCCATCATCCAAGCATTGATGGGCACTGGTAAGCCAGGCAGCAACCAGCAATTGAGCTCCCATCCCCCCCCCCCCCCCCGCCACACAACCCCACACCGCTCAAGCCAAAATACCTGCAAAACTTGGACTTCGGGCTGAAGCCCCAGGTCTTTTTGCCACCTAGCAATGCCCCTGCCATGATCTCTGAAGGTATGCTGTGGTATCTGGCACCAAGCCATCAGTGGCAGATACTTTGGAGTTGATTTCCGAAAGGCAAATAGACTGTGCACTCTGCAAGTGCAGTTGCTCCAGATCTTAGTAAATTAGGTAAAACTTCACTTTGCAAAAAAATACCCAATTACGGGCAAGGAAAAAAAAACAGCATTTTTGCTTGCACATGATTGGATGATGAAAGTCAGCAGAGCTTCTGTTCATTTACTAAGCTCTGAAGCAACTGCAAAGTGTCATTTGCCTTAAGTAAATCAATCTAAGTACTGTAAGTTGCAATTTGGGTCCTCCACGGATCAGACCCGATTTTCCAGCACGTCTCAGAGATGCTCAATTCGATTGAGATCTGGAGAATTTGTAGGCCAAGTCAACACCTAAAAAACTCACTGTTGTATTCCCCGAACCATTCCTGAGCCATCATTGCAGTGTGGCAGGGTGCATTATCCTGCTGAAAGAGGCCACTGCCATCAGGGAATACCGTTTTCATGAAGAGGTGTACTTGGTCACTAACAATGTTTAGGTAGGTGGTACGTGTCAAAGTAACCTTCCCCTGAATGGCAGGATCCAAGGTTTCCCAGCAGAACATTGCCCACAGCATCACACTGCCTCTGCCAGCTTGTCACCTTCACATACTGCATCCTGGTGCCATCTCTTCCCCAGGTAAGTGACGCACCCACACCCGGCTATCCACATGATGAAATAAGAAAACGTGATTCATTGGATCAGACCACCTTCTTCCATTGCTCTGTGGTCCAGTTCTGATGCTCAAGTGCTCATTGTACAGTACCTGACTGCGAGATTGTGTTTCCAGCGCGATAGCATCTCGGCGACAGGGTACTGTGCATGTCGCGCTGGCTCACTCATCGGGAAAGGAAAACTTTGTTTTCCTTCCGCGATGAGTGACAGGCAGTGCTGACAGCTGTCTGGTATGAATCCTGAGGCGGGAACACCGCGCCAAATTTTAAATGAAAAAAACGGCGTGGGTTCCCCCCCAGGGGCATACCAGGCCTTTATCCGAGCATGCAGCCCGGCCAGCCAGGAAAGGGGGTGGGGACGAGCGTGCGCCCCCCCCCCTGAGCCGTACCAGGCCGCATGCCCTCAACATGGGGGGGTGGGTGCCTTGGGGGAGGGGGGCGCCCTGCGGGGCCCCCCCACCCCAAAGCACCTTGTCCCCATGTTGATGAGGACAAGGGCCTCTTCCCGACAACCCTGGCCGTTGGTTGTCGGGGTCTGTGGGCGGGGGGCTTATCGGAATCCGGGAGCCCCCTTTAATAAGGGGGCCCCCAGATCCCGGCCCCCCACCCTGTGTGAATGAGTATGGGGTACATGGTACCCCTACCCATTCACATAGGGAAAAGTGTCAATATAAAAAAAACACACTACACAGGATTTAAGAGTAATTTATTAGTCAGCTCCGGGATCTTCTTCCGACTTCTCCCGGTGTTCGGCCTCTTCTCCCGGGCCCCGCCGCTATCTTCTTCCAGCTCTATTGCCAGCGAGGGGCCCGGTCTGCTGCCGCTGTCTCGCCGCCGCTGTCACGCCGCTTCTTCTCTTCTTCCCCGATGTTGACACGACGTCATAAGGGGGCGTGACCCCAGAGTCCCTGCGCATGCTGGGACCATGACGTCGTAAGGGGGCGGGGTCACCGCCTATATAAATGGCTCCGCAGCTCGCACACAGCATTCGAGCCGGAGAGAGCGTCGTGTCAACATCGGGGAAGAAGAGAAGAAGCGGCGAGACAGCGGCGGCGAGACAGCGGCGGCGAGACAGCGGCAGCAGACCGAGCCCCTCGCTGGCAATAGAGCTGAAAGAAGATAGCGGCGGGGCCCGGGAGAAGAGGCCGAACACTGGGAGAAGTCGGAAGAAGACCCCCCGAAGTCGGAAGAAGATCCCGGAGCTGACTAATAAATTACTCTTAAATCCTGTGTAGTGTGTTTTTTTTATATTGACACTTTTCCCTAGGTGAATGGGTATGGGTACCATGTACCCCATACTCATTCACACAGGGTGGGGGGCCGGGATCTGGGGGCCCCCTTATTAAAGGGGGCTCCCGGATTCCGATAAGCCCCCCCGCCCGCAGACCCCGACAACCAACGGCCAGGGTTGTCGAGAAGAGACCCTTGTCCTCATCAACATGGGGACAAGGTGCTTTGGGGTGGGGGGGCCCCGCAGGGCGCCCCCCTCCCCCAAGGCACCCACCCCCCCATGTTGAGGGCATGCGGCCTGGTACGACTCAGGAGGGGGGGGCGCTCGCTCATCCCCACCCTCTTTCCTGGCCGGCCGGGCTGCATGCTCGGATAAGGGTCTGGTATGGATTTGGGGGGGACCCCCACGCCGATTTTTCGGCGTAGGGGGGTCCCCTTACAATCCATGCCAGACCTAAGGGCCTGGTATGCCCCTGGGGGGGAACCCACGCCGTTTTTTTCATTTAAAATTTGGCGTGGTGTTCCCGCCTCAGGATTCATACCAGACAGCTGTCAGCACTGCCTGTCACTCATCGCGGAAGGAAAACAAAGTTTTCCTTTCCCGATGAGTGAGCCATCTCGGCGCTGGCTCCTGCGACGGGGCTCGCAGGTGTCAAATCTCTCAGAGAAATGCGGCGAGATTGACACAATATCGCGGTCACCTACTGTAGGTGCTTTTGTCTGTGGACACGGGTCAGCATGGTCACCCTGACCAGTCTGTAGCTACCCAGCCCCCATACACAACAAATTGCGATACCCATTTTTTCTGCTTTCAACACATCAGCTGCCTATAATATCCCACCCACTTTCAGATGCCATTGTAATGAGATAATCAATAGTATGCACTTTACCTGTCAGTGGTCATAAAGTTATGGCAGATTGTTGTATATACATCTGCAGTGTGCAGCCGGTTTAGCATATGCCCAGTCACAAGGCGTTGACTTCAACTCATTCTTAGACGCTCAGTGATTTTACTATTGCTTAAAACTAGTCTCAATCAGGCTTGTGCAAAAATGTGATAATTTAGTCTTAACTCAAACTATGTGTAAAAAAAAAAAAAATTCATACCCCACCCTGCGCTACACATTGGGTGCCTAAACTCACCCTTGGGGCTAGGGGTGCTCATCTCCACTGGCCTCACGATTCGATTTGATTATGATTATCCTGTCCACGATTTGTTTCGATTCCGCGAAGCATCACGATTACTGCGCACGGTTTTCATCCAAAAAATTCAAGCAGTCAGAAGAACTCCATTTTGTTTTTATTTTATCTGTTCTTAAAAAAAAAAAAGACCCCAAAAGTGACCGACCCCAAAATACTACAAGAAAGGGTCAGAGACTGCGGACATGATACAAGAGAGGGTCAGAGACTGCGGACATGATACAAGAGATTGTCAGAGACTGTGGACATGATACAAGAAAAGGGTCAGAGACTGCAGACATGATAGAAGAGAGGGTCAGAGACTGCAGACATGATACAAGAGAGGGTCAGAGACTACGGACATGATACAAGACAGGGTCAGAGACTGCAGATATGATACAAGAAAGGGTCAGAGACTGCAGACATGATACAAGAGAGGGTCAGAGACTGCGGACATGATACAAGAGAGGGTCAGAGACTGCAGACATGATACAAATGATGGTCAGAGACTGCGGACATGATACTAGAGATGGTTAGAGACTGCGGATATGATACAAGAGATGGTCAGAGACTGCGGACATGATACAAGAGATGGTCAGAGACTGCAGACATGATACAAGAGAGGGTCGGAGACTGCAGACATGATACAAGAGATGGACAGAGACTTTTGTAGCTACACAAGACACTGCACCTACCCTCCTATGGGTTCCTCTCACAAATCCTTGCACAAAGACTACCACTGCTGGCAGCTGTTTACTTAAAGTGGTGTAGGAGATCTATAACAGCTCACAACATTTGGATCCTTGCACAAAGACTACTGTTCATCTGACTATGTATGTAGTATACTATACAGGGGTAGGTAGGTTCCCAGCAACACACAGCCAACCCTTTATCCAACTTTTCATGGTCACAAATGATAAGACTTTGGTGCTTTCCTTTACGTGCCCAGTCCACTCTTTAAGCCACAAGAGATAAGATGGTGCTGTGCTGTCCACAGGAGACAGCCCATTCTTTATACTACAATAAGATGGTGGTTGATTCCCAAAGTACCTGATGATGATGATGATGCCCGCAGCAGCAGCCTGTGAGGAGGACAGAGGACAACCGCGGCCGTCTGGCATCTTGGGTCTCCCACAGCAGCCTGTTCTAAAGAGGACGGAGGCGGCCTATGCATAGTGTGAGGTGAGCCAAGAAGGAAGGCTCTGGGGAATGGGTCATGACTCATCGGGAGTTGGGGGACATTCGTCCCACGTGTCGCGCAGCAGCCAGCCCCAACAGGCTGGGGATGATGTCAGCGGGGGGCGGGAAAAAAAGGCACGCCCACGGCTCCTTCGACTGCTTTCGGTTCAGTTCAGACTCAGAAGCAGGGCATAAAGCGGCCCGTGGGTATCATCATCAGAAAATCGATTATGCAAGTTGTAGCTTTCGATGCCGCATCGTGGATGGTTGAATCGCGATGCATCGATGCTACGATTAATTTCAACACCCCTACTTGGGGCAGAACTAAAGTCTGCAATACTTACCCTGCTCTTATGGTCTGAGGTCCCTCGCTCCTCCTTGAGTCCTTTCATGTTCTGGTTTTCATTGGCTTTGACTGGTGCAGGATGCTGTAACTCCCATGCAAGAGAACAGTCATCACGGCACGCAGGAACGGTGCTACATTATAAACTGAGCTGCGCATGTGCAGATAACTGTGTATTGGCAGGTAAATGTCTGTTCACATTTTTTTTTTTAATTTAAAGTGATACTAAAGTCTTGTTATTTTAAAAAAATAACAAACATGTTATACTATATATAATGGTTTTGCACAGAGCAGTCCAGGTCCTCCTCTTCTCAGGTCCCCCGCTAGCGCTCCTGGCCCCTCCCTCCTGCTGAGTGCCCACCCCCCTGCAAGCAGCTTGCTATGGGGGCACCAGAGCCGAGTGGCTGCTCTGTGTGTCCATTCAGACAGGGAGCTCGGGCCCTCCCCCTCTCTCTCCTCATTGGCTCCCTGACTTTGATTGACAGCAGCGGGAGCCAATGGCGCCCGCTGCTGTGTCTTAGCCAATCAGGAGGGAGAGTCTCGGACAGCCAAGCCTCTCGTGCAACGTCTCTGGATCGAAATGGGGCTCAGTTATTAGGGGGGCTGCTGCACACAGAAGGTTTTTATCTTAGTGCATGGAATGCATTAACCACTTGCCGACCGGCCGCAGTACATATACTGCAGCAGGCCTGCTCTACTGTGCGAAACGACGTACCTGTACATCATTTCGTGCAGTAGACAGAGGGGGAGCCAATCAGCGGGTCCGGAGGAAGCGATGTCCGCCGGCCACCCGTGATCGTTCCCCAGAGAGGCAGAATGGGGATCTGCCTATGTAAACAAGGCAGACCGTTGTTCTGACAGGGGAGGACACAGAGATCTTCGGTTCCTGCTAAGCAGGAACACGGATCTCTGTATTCATCCAGTCAGTCCATCCCCCACACAGTTAGCAAGCATCCCCTAGGGACACACTTAACCCTTTGATTGCCTCTGGTTTTAACCCTTTATCTGCCAGTGTCATTAGTACATTGACAGTGCATATTTCTAGCACTGATCACTGTAATAATGTCACTGGTTCCCAAAAAAGTGTCAAAAGTGTCAGATAGGTGTCCGATTTCTCTGCCGGAATGTCACAGTCCCGCTAAAAGTCGCTGATCGCCGCCATTACTAGCAAAAAAATAAAAATATCCCATAAATTGTAGACACGGTAACTTTTGCACAAACCAATCAATATACGCTTATTGGGATTTTTTATTTTCAAAAATATGTAGCGGAATACATATTGGCCTAAATTGATGAAGAAATTTGATTTTCTTACATTTTTTTTTTATTGGATATGTTTTATAGCAGAAAAAAATATTGTTTTTTTTTTTTTCAAAATTGTTTATAGCGCAACAAATAAAAACCGCAGAGGTGATCAAATGCCACCAAAAGAAGGCTCTATTTGTGGGGAAAAAAGGACATGAGTTTTATTTGTGTCTAACGTCGCACGACCGCGCAATTGTCAGTTAAAATAACGCAGTGCAGTATCGCAAAAAATGGCCTGGTCATTAAGGGGGTAAAACTTTCCAGAGCGGAAATGGTTAAGATAAAAAATAAACCTCCTGCCTTTAGAATCCCTTTAAGGCTCGAGTTCCTCTTTAAAGGGGTTGTAAATCCTTACACGGAATAGAATGCATTAAGGTGAAAAACCTTTTGTGCTACAGCACCCCCCCAGACCCCCCTTTTTTCTTACCTGTGCCGATCGTTCCAGCAACGGGGAAGAGCACAGCAGCTCCAGCCGCTGTCTCGGGTCCTCATTGGATAGAATGATAGCAGCAGGGGCCATTGGCTCCCGCTGCTGTCAATCAAATCCAGTAACACAGGCGGGGGGCAGGGCCGAGTCCTGCTGTCTGTGTCAATGGACCCAGCAGCAGGACTCGGAAACCTTTCCAAGGGGGCACTCGAGAAGAGGAGGAGCCAGGAGCACTGCGGGGGAACATCACCGCTATCTGAGCTTGTTGGTCATAACATGTTGGACATGGACAAGTTGGACACCCCCCTTGCCTTTGCAGCTATAATGGCTTCCACACTGTGACAGAACTGTCCAGCACACAGCTTGGGTGCTTCCGTCAAGATATAGTTTCCTCCAGTCTGGACCCAAGAACCGGGTATTGTAGCTGAATATTGCACCCAAGACTAGATGGCATTTGCTTAGGTGCTCTGGAACTGGAACTTTATTGCAAACTCACACAGAATTTATATAGCACACAGGACCAGGTAGGGCCTGATCACATTACCCTAACAATACAGACTGTAAACAGGAATATCATTAACATGGCTAAGGAACAGCCAACATAAACAAAATCTAAGCTAATTAAACAACTAGCCACTTAAACCAGCCTACAACCCTGGATGGAAATCACATTACACATTATTATAAGCATAGACACATAAAATCCGACAATGGTTCCATAACAAGTTAAAGTGGTCACAATAATAATCACATCTCCGAGAGATGAGCAGACAGACAGAAACAACAGGCGACTCAATTAACAATGGGGATCAAAACCTAGGAGGTACACAATGGGAGAGTTACAAACTTGTGTAATCTGTCAGAAGACAATGTTCCAGCAGTCTGATACAGTGGAATTCCTTTATCTTCATAGATTTCTTGAGGGATATTGTTGATAAATATTACTGTTCCAAGTGGAGGGATTCTCCAGATCAGTCTGCAGGAGGGCCACCATATTTCCTCTGACCCTTAACCTGTACAAGATTTTATATTACGTCCTTTCATCCACTCCAGAAGGGAAGCTTTATTGTCCTTATTCAGAGAAATAATCCAAGCCTCGCTCTCAGCATCCATCACGTGGTTGTCCATCATTGGAGAATGATCTGCTCTCTCCATGGGCCATAATCAGTGGGTAGGAGGCTTGCCCCTAGTCCCCTCCAAATGTTCCTGTCCTGGTTGGGTCTGTCACACATACTTCTTGGAAGATATTTCACAAGATTTAGAAGATGTCTGTAGAAAATTGTACTGATTAAAGTGATTGTAAAGTCTCGTTTTTTTTTTCTATAAAAATAACAAACATGTCATACTTACCTACACTGTAATGGTTTTGCACAGAGCAGCCCCGATCCTCCTCTTCTCAGGTCCCTCTTCAGCTCTCCTGCCCCCCCCCCCCCCTGTCAAGTGCCCCCACAGCAAGAAGCTTCCGAGCCAAGCCGTAGCTCCGTGTGTCCATTCAGACACAAAGCCCTGGTTTGGCCCCGCCCCCTCTCTCCTGACTGGCTAACTGACTTTGATGGACAGCAGCGGGAGCCAATGATGCCGCTGCTGTGTCTCAGCCAATCAGGAGGGAGAGTCCTGAATGGCCAAGACACTCGTGCAACATCGCTGGATTGAGTGGGGGCTCAGGTATGTATTAGGGGGTGCTGGGGGCAGCTACTGCACACAGAAGGTTTTTTATCTCAATGCATAGAATGCAATAAGATAAAAAAAACCTTCTGACTTTACAACCACTTTAAGCCAAAAAAAAATATTTATGAGGTCAGGTACTGATGTTGGATGAGAAGACCTGGCTCACAATTAGCGCCATCCCAATGGGGTTGAGGTCAGGGCTCTGTACAGGTCACTTGAGTTGCTTCACACCAAACTCATCAAACCATGTCCCTAAGGAGCTGTCTTTATACACAGGGGCACAGCCATACTGGAACAGAAAAGTGCCCTCCCCAAACTACTGCTATGAAGCTTGAAGTGTCCAATGGTATAAAATGTCTGTATATATGCTGTAGCATTTACAGTACCCTTCACTGGAAACTCCTAAACTCAATGATATGGAGGGGTGACCACATACTTTTACATAGCTCCAAACTGTCCCTGATTTCGAGGGACGGTCCCTGATTTGGAACAATGTCCCTCTCTCCTCCTCATTTGTCCCTCATTTTGGTCTGATCTATATAGTTGTATATAAAATGCACATTTTATCTTTCAAAAAGTGTTTCCCAGTGCTAAACCTTTCATCCAATCTCTAAATTGCTGCATTTGTAAATATTAATAGCCAATATAAAGGAATAGTAGTGGTAAAAAAAAGCACTTGTGGGTTTAACGCATCATTTTTTTTTTTTGTATAATTCTACTTTAGGGGGAAGGGGGGTGTTTCCTATGCCTACATATTATTGCTAATAGGTGTCCCTCGTTCAAATCTCAAAAAGTTGGGAGGTATGCTTTTAGCCGTGTAATAGATGTGAAGTTCCGGTCTCCAAATAGGATTTGGACATCTGGTCATTATGATTCCATCACTGTTATTTCTGTTAAACATGAAGTGCCCTTTGTTGCCAGTTTCATATATAGCTTTGTACAATGTTGGTGTATATTGGGGGTCTTCCTACATATAATGAAATATTCTCGTCGCAAAGCCAACCCAGGGCCGCTGATAAGGCAGTATAGCCAGCCCTCCTGTACTGGATCCGGGCCCCATCAGTTCAAGAGGGGGAGGGGAGGGACAGTCACCTGCTGAGCAGGAGGGCTGGCTGTACTGTCTTATTGCAGACACCAATCCTCTTCTGCCTTCCCCTGCAACGCTTCCAGCTTCTCCCTCTGGCTGCACTACAGAGGAGTGGTTCTAGCACATGGACCCCTTCCATCTGCTGTCCAGGCCTCCCTGTGTGCCCTTTTCCTCCCGCAGCGTTGCTGGCTTCCCTCCTCTCCTGCTGGCAGCTGCTGTGGGCACCCAGGGGGATGTTTTAGGATGGAGAGCGGTGTAAGGGGCCAGTAAATATATCATTTATTGGCCCCTTCCTTTCCTGAATGAACACAGTGAGTGATCGGTACCAATCACTCCTGTGTCCATTCATCACTGAAGCATAGGAAACTGCGTACAGAGCGCTTGCAATTCATTCATCTTTGCAACTGAGGCTGCAAAGAAAGGGACTGATAAAATCTATGTTCTTAGTCACTTCTGGACAGGAAGGGGGGGGGCCTGTCCGGTTGGCTGTATGGGGCCCCGTGATTTCTAACAGCAGCCCTAATCTGGCCACAAATACCTGCCATTTGCAAGCAATTGAAGCAGATTTATTGTAGGGTAGAAAAATATTCATTGGGGTGTAGTGAATCAATTGAAAAGGAAACTTTACATAAATGAGACATAAAGCACAGGCCATCAGGTTACTTTATGTATCAGTTAAAGAGTGAAGACTGGCAATTTGTAAGAATCTGAATAGGTATTCTTAGAATTTTTGAATTATGCACACTCACCTATATATATATATTTTAATGTACTACCTTATTTAGCCTTACTTACTGGGGTTGATTTAGTAAAGGCAAATAGACTGTGCACTTTGCAAAGTGCAGTTGCTCCAGAGCTTAGTAAATAGTTACATAGTTACATAGTTAGTAAGGTTGAGTAAAGACACCAGTCTATCGAGTTCAACCTGAGCGAGTGTGGGTGCATGTCTACAATTATCCCTATTTTTTTTTTTGTTTAAGGTACCCATATAGAGCTGTGTCAGTTTTTATGCAGCGCTCCACACATATATCGCACACTCACATTGGTCCCTACCCTCAAGGAGCCCATAATCCAAGGTCCCTAACATTCATATACTAGGGCCAATTTTGGACAGAAGCCAATTAGCCTACCAGCATGTCTTTGGAGGTATAGCTTCACTTTGCAAAGTACAACCAATCACGTGAAAGGAAAATATGAATAAAAATTGCATTTTTGCTTGCACACGATTGGATGATAGAAGTCAGCAGAGCTTCTGTTCATTTACTAAGCTCTGGAGCAACGGCACTATGCAAAATGCACAGTCTATTTGCCTTTAGTAAATCAACCTCATAGTCTTCTAGCTCCTAAGTAAATGTAATGGAGTTCTAAATGGGGATGTTGGTCGTCTCCCATAAAAAGATCCTGCTCTCTCTGTAAATGGTGGATTATCCCTTTCAAGAGAGACCACATTGTAGTGAGTGGGGTATTTATGTGGAGATCTAGATGGAGAGAGGTTGTGTTCTGTGTCTCTCCTGAGCAGTTGGTGGATGAGAAGACAGCAGGTGGTGTCCAGGTACTGTGAGCCTAGGGCAGGGATGGCGACCCTTGGCACCCCAGATGTTTTGGAACTACATTTCCCATGATGATCATGCACTCTGTAGTGTAGTTGAGCATCATGGGAAATGTAGTTCTAAAACATCTGGGGTGCCAAGGTTCGCCATCACTGGCCTAGGGGATTATGGCATCCTTGGCTATGCTTCCCTGAGGTCATCAAGTGCAACTACTGTGATAGTGAAGGTCAGAAATGAAAGTCACTGGTGGCCTTAGAGAAAGTGATTCAGTGGAATCATGATGGGAGACCTTTTTGAACTTAAAAATGGGAAATTTACTTTCAGCAAAAAAACATCCAAAAAAAGTTCAACAGTTAATGGCAGTTGTGTGGACATTGGTCGCTCCTTTACACAATATTAAAGAACTGCTTGTCTAGAGGTAATTCAAAAGCTTCAGTAGGAAAAGAAGGTTGACGGTGGCTACAGAGAGGTCAAGAGTGCAGAGATGGTTGAAACCACAAAGGGATCAGCCAGGGTCAGGGGGCCCAGACAAGTAGAGAGAGAGATGGGTGACTTGTCCATATAAGAATGGAACAAGTGGGACAGAGAGGTGCCCAAGGTTTGTAAGTATCCTGTCCCTTACAGGCCAAGGAATTATCTAAAGTTGGGAACACTGACAGGGAAATGTGGCCTTATGCCGCGTACACACGGTCGTACTTTTCGTCTACAAAAGTCGGACAGCCTGTCGGACAGACTTCCGGCAGACTTTCGGTGGACTTGCCGCGGACTTGCGGCCTACTTTCTAACGACCGGACTTGCCTACACACGACCACACAAAAGTCGGTCGGATTCGTACGTGATGACGTACACCGGACTAAAATAAGGAAGTTCATAGCCAGTAGCCAATAGGTGCCCTAGCGTGGCTTTTTGTCCGTCGGACTAGCACACAGACGAGCGGATTTCGGGGTCCGTCGTAGGTACGAAGTAAAAGTTTTGAAGCATGTTTCAAATCTAAAGTACGTCGTATTTGAGGCTAAAAAAGTCGGTTGAAAGTCCGGAGAAGCCCACACACGATCGGATTACCAGCCAGCTTTAGTCCATCAGCGTCTGTTGGACTTTTGTAGACGAAAAGTAGGACCGTGTGTACGCGGCATTAGAGTTTGTAAGACTCATCTTGAGATCTATAGCGAGAGGAACTTGTGGATAATCATCTGAAAAAAAATCTTGCTCTGCTATGGTTTAGTTGCCGCTAGGTACGGCTTTCTCTCCGTCGTGTGGACATCCCCTTCATATGCCACAGGTTCTGATGGTGCCCATGGAGTGTATAACAGATTTATTGACTAGATATTATCCAGTATAAAGTTTAATAGTTACCTGCAGTTGTGTTGACACTAATCACACTTTATGCACCATTAAAGAACATCAATTATGATAATGTGAATACTTAGTTGGCTAAGTATTGGCTATAGAGAGCTCCAGAAAGGATTTATACTCTTGTGCCCCCCCCCTCCCCCCTATTCTCCAACACACTTTGGAGAAGGCTAGGGGACCCTGTAGGAGGTTGAAAGGATCGGGCTGAGAGGCACTCTAAGGGATTGGGTGTCATTGCAGATGCCGGTAGGTCACTGATGGGGGTTGGTTGGCGGTGGACAGGGTAAAGCACATTGCAATGGTCTATGATAGGGAACACTGCAGGGGGCTGGGAAGAAGGCTGGAGGTACAGTAGAAAGTAGAAGGCAGTAAAGTGGGCTATGGGGAGGGCTGGAGGAGAACTGAAGGAGGGCTGTTTGCACAGGTGTGCAGAGATGCTTTCTCCTACTCTGCACTTGATTTTTCAGACCACCTCTCGGGATAAGGTGAAACACCTTCTTCTACCGGTGCCTTTGGTCTTGCAATTGGTCATGACAGGAGAGAGATGAAGAAAGGCACAGGAATACTTGTACCAAGCCTAGCTTTAATGAGGCCCTAGGCCTCTGTGGCCTGGGATTCTGTGTGTCTGGATTAGAGATGAGAGAATCCACAGAGGTTCGATTCACCAGCAGTTAGGCAAAACCATACAATTATTTGCGAACTGCGAATTCCGCTACGAAAACCCGTTTGGCTCCTGTGGGGCTACTGGGCAAACTATTGCCAAACAGATAGCATGGGGGGTCAAGCACTATTGTAGGTAGGGGTCCTTTGTCAGTGGCTTCAAGGACAACATGAAAAATGCACATATCCTTTAAATTACAGTGCCTTGAAAAAGTATTCATACCCTTTGAAATTTTCCACATTTTGTCATGTTACAACCAAAAGCGTAAATGTATTTTATTGGGATTGTATGTGATAGACCAACACAAAGTGGCACATAATTGTGAAGTGGAAGGAAAATGATAAATGGTTTTCCACATTTTTACAAATCAATATCTGAAAAGTGTGGTGTACATTTGTGTTCAGCTCCTTTTACTCTGATACCTCTAACTAAAATCTAGTGGAACCAATTGCCTTCAGAAGTCACCTGGAGAAGTGTAAAGCAGGGTTAGGTTATAAAAAAAATATCCCAAGCTTTGAACATCTCACAGAGCTCTGTTCAATCCATCATCCGAAAATGGAAAGAGTATGGCACAACTGCAAACCTACCAAGACATGGCCGTCCACCTAAACTGACAGACAAGGAGAGCATTCATCAGAGAAGCAGCCAAGAGGTCCATGGTAACTCTGGAGGAGCTGCAGAGATCCACAGCTCAGGTGGGAGAATCTGTCCACAGGACAACTATTATGCCGCGTACACACGGTCGGACTTTTCGTCTACAAAAGTCAGACAGCCTGTCCGACAGACTTCCGGCAGACTTTCGGCGGACTTTCGACGGACTTGCGGCGGACTTTCTAACGAACAGACTTGCCTACACACGATCACACAAAAGTCCGTCGAATTCTTACGTGATGACGTACACCGGACTAAAATAAGGAAGTTCATAGCCAGTAGCCAATAGGTGCCCTAGCGTGGCTTTTTGTCCGTCGGACTAGCACACAGACGAGCGGATTTCGGGGTCCGTCGTAGTTACGAAGTAAAGATTTGAAGCATGTTTCAAATCTAAAGTACGTCGGATTTGAGGCTAAAAAAGTATGTTGAAAGTCCGGAGAAGCCCACACACGATCGGATTACCAGCCAGCTTTAGTCCGTCAGCGTCCGTTGGACTTTTGTAGACGAAAAGTCCGACCGTGTGTACGCGGCATTAGTCGTGCACTCCACAAATCTGCCCTTTATGGAAGAGTGACAAGAAGAAAGACATTGTTGAAAGAAAGCCGTAAAAAGTCCTGTTTGCAGTTTGCGAAAAGCCATGTGGGGGACACAGCAAACATGTGGAAGAAGGTGCTCTGGTCAGATGAGACCAAAATTCTAAAAAACTAACACTGCACATCACCCTGAACACACCATCCCCACTGTGAAACATGGTGGTGGCAGCATCATGTTGTGGGGATGCTTTTCTTCAGCCAACAGGGACAGGGAAGCTGGTCAGAGTTGATGGGAAGATGGATGGAGCCAAATATAGGGCAATCTTAGAAGAAAACCTGTTGGAGTCTGCAAAAGTCCTGAGACTGGGGCGGAGGTTCACCTTCCAGCAGGACAACGACCCTAAACATACAGCCAGAGCTACAATGGAATGGTTTAGATCAAAGCATATTCATGTGTTAGAATGGCCCAGTCAAAGTCCAGACCTAAATCCAATCCAATCCTAAATCCGCAGCTGTGAGGGTGGACCGAAGTGAGGACCTGCCACACTGTGCTCCCATACGGACCAGATCAATTCATTGATTGACTTCGGGCTCTGTCAAGTCCCTTGGTATACCTGTCTGCACAGCTTTCAACTAGCAGGTCCTCGCTCTTTGGCCATCTCCTTCTTTCCACCCCTCTCCTTGGTGTCCTTTTGGCAACTAAGGGGTCTACTTCGGAGGGCCATACCGGGTTGTCCTTTGCGTGGGACCTTGTTCTCTTTCCCCCCCCCTGTTGCCATTGGACCTGCCATCTTGTGGTGATGTATTGATCTACCCCACCGGGTCGGGGGCCCTCCAGGCCAACAGCTGCAACACATCTTGTCTTTAAATAATACAATCTGGATATGAGATTATTCCAAGAGCCATACAGCTTGCACGACGTTTGTACGTTCTGTGATAAATCGCATAAACACCCCTGATGAAGAAATAGCAATTTTGAAACGCGTTGGGTATCTCTGTTGCGTTCACTTCCAACTCAACAGACTTCTGCGGTCACTGTCTGTACAAATTGAACTGTTACTGTATGATCATTCATCTCCAGAATATCATTTTGACATTGTTATGTGTACTGTTTATGTGCTAAGTATTTTAAATATTTTCCCTTAATAAATATTATATATTTTTTACACTTTTTTTTCATACTTCATTTTCCATCTGCCCTATCCAAAGTCCCACTTAGAGGAAATTTCCTTTTTTTTTTTTTCAATCTATTGTCATTAGGGAAGTGGGGCAGGTTTGTGCAATTTCTGTGACAAGTAGCACTCTTTTCAATTATAAATCCAATTGAGAATCTGTGGCAAGACTTGAAAATTGCTGTTCACAGACGCTCTCCATCCAATCTGACAGAGCTTGAGATATTTTGCAAGGAAGAATGGGCAAAAATATCACTCTCTAGATGTGCAAAGCTGGTAGAGACATCCCCAAAAAAACTTGCAGCTGTAATTGCAGAGAAAGGGGGTTCTACAAAGTATTGACTCAGGGGGGCGCCATACAAATGTACCCCACACTTTTTAGATGTTTATTTGTAAAAAAAATTTGAAAAACAATTATCATTTTGCTTCCACTTCATAATTCACAATTATGTGCCACTTTGTGTTGGTCTGTCACATAAAATCCCAATAAAATACATTTATGTTTTTGGTTGTAACATGACAAAATGTGGAAAATTTTAAGGGGTATGAATAGTTTTTCAAGGCACCGTACAGGTTTAGGTAAAAGTGAAAGCTGAACCAATTTTGACAAACGGCCAAGGCAACAATGTTCTTTGGTTGTGGAATTTGTTTTCCTAGTTTCCTCTGTAAGTGATGTGGTTGGGAGGGTTGGCCATGTGTGAAATCTTACCACTGCTTCGTCCTGCAGGCTCTGCTCACTCCCTATTACATCCATACGGAGAACCTCTACCTCTCATTTTAGGACTTTCTGTCATCGTTGATTGTTCGGGTAATTGGCTAGCTTTTAATTAAGAGGAGTAAATATCTGGTGATTTAGGTGCACAAGGCTTACAACTAAACTCTTCCTATCCTTGAATGTTCAAACATAAACTGACAATCTATCTACCATTATACTGAAGTGCTCGGCCTAATCAAATCCTCCCATTATTTGCCCTTCTAATCTTGTGGACCATGGCTCGTGCAGTGCAATGGATGTGACAGTTGGGGATGTTATGTGTCTGGATGTGACAGTCGGGGTTGTTTTGTATCTGGATGTAACAGATGAGTATGTTGAGTGTCTGGATGTGACAGTCGAAAATAAAGTATGTCTGGATGTGACAGTTGGGGATGTTAGGCATCTGGATGTTACAGTCAGGGATGTATAGGGTCTGAATGTGACAGTTGTGTATGTTGTGTGTCTGGATGTGACAGTCGGGAATGTTGTGTGTCTGGATGTGACAGTCGGGAATGTTGTGTGTCTGGATGTGACAGTCGGGGATGTTCTATGTCTGGATGCGACAGACGAGGACGTTGTCTCTCTAGAAATGACAGTCGGGGATGTTGTGTGTCTGGATGTGACAGTCGGGAATGTTGTGTGTCTGGATGTGACAGTCGGGAATGTTGTGTGTCTGGATGTGACAGTCGGGGATGTTACATGTCTGGATGCGACAGACGAGGACGTTGTCTCTCTAGAAATGACAGTCTGGGATGTTGTGTGTCTGGATGTGACAGTCGGGAATGTTGTGTGTCTGGATGTGACAGTCGGGAATGTTGTGTGTCTGGATGTGACAGTCGGGAATGTTGTGTGTCTGGATGTGACAGTCGGGGATGTTACATGTCTGGATGCGACAGACGAGGATGTTGTCTCTCTAGAAATGACAGTCGGGGATGTTGTGTGTCTGGATGTGACAGTCGGGAATGTTGTGTGTCTGGATGTGACAGTCGGGAATGTTGTGTGTCTGGATGTGACAGTCGGGAATGTTGTGTGTCTGGATGTGACAGTCGGGGATGTTACATGTCTGGATGCGACAGACGAGGATGTTGTCTCTCTAGAAATGACAGTCGGGGATGTTGTGTGTCTGGATGTGACAGTCGGGAATGTTGTGTGTCTGGATGTGACAGTCGGGAATGTTGTGTGTCTGGATGTGACAGTCGGGAATGTTGTGTGTCTGGATGTGACAGTCGGGGATGTTACATGTCTGGATGCGACAGACGAGGACGTTGTCTCTCTAGAAATGACAGTCGGGGATGTTGTGTGTCTGGATGTGACAATTGGTGACATTGTGTGTCTGGATGTCACAGTTGGGGATGTTGTGTGTCTGAACGTGACAGTCAGGTGCGTGTCTGGATGAGACAGTTAGGGATGTTGTGTGTCTGGATGTGACAGTCGGGTACATTCTGTGTCTGGATGTAACAGTCAGGGTTGTTATTTGTCTGAATGTGACAGTTGGGTTTGCTGTGTGTCTGGATGTGACAGTTGGGGATGTTATGTGTCTGGATGTGACCAGGGGGATGTTACCTGTCTGGATGTGACAGTCAGGCATGTTGTGTATCTGGATGTGACAGTTGGGGAAGTTATGTGTCTGTATGTGAGAGTTGGATGTTGTGTGTCTGGATGTGACAGTTGGGGTTTTTTGTGTGTCTAGATGTGACAGTCAGGGATGTTGTGTGTCTAGATGTGACAGTAAGGAATGCTGTGTGTCTGGATGTGACAGTCAGGGATATTATGTGTCTGGATGTGACAGGCGGGATGTTACACGTCTGGATGTGACAGTCAGGGATGTTGTGTGTCTGGATGTGACAGTTGGATATGTTATGTGTCTGGATGTGGCAGGCAGGATGTTCTATGTTTGGATGCGACAGTCAGGGACGTTGTCTCTCTGGAAATGACAGTTGGAGACATTCTATGTCTGGATGTGACAGTCTGGGATATTGTGTGTCCGGATGTGATAGTCAAGGGTGTTGTGTGTGTGTAGATGTGACAACCATGGACATTTTTTGTCTGGATGTGACAGTCAAGGATGTTGTGTGTCTGGTTGTGAAAATCAATGTGGTTATTGTGCATCTGGATGTGACAGTCAGGGATGTTGTTTGTCTGGATGTAACAGTCGGGGATGTTCTCTGTCTGGAAATGAGAGTTGGAGATGTTGTGTGTCTAGATGTGACAGTCAGGAAGTTCTGTGTCTGAATGTGACAGTCGAGGACGTTGTCTGTCTGCAAGTGACAGTCGGGAATGTTATGTGTCTGGAAGTGACGATCGGAGATGTTGTGTGTCTAGATCTGACAGCCAGGGATAATGTGTTGCTGTGGATGTGGCAGTCGGGGATGCTGTGTGTCTTG
>JBBDGP010003734.1:0-84731 GCA_037952835.1 Lithobates septentrionalis
CGCCGGTCCCTGACCTTCATCTGACCATTATGCTGTTCAGACACATCGTCATTTTCTGACAATCTTATCAACTTTAATCAGACATTCAGAAATAATCTCAGAGGAAATAGAAAGTTAAGGTCACATTGGGGGGGGGGGGGCAGTCTGGGTGTTTTGGGGTGCCCGGGAGGCACATGTGCAGCGCCCCACTGCCAGCAAAGTCTATGATGGGATGAATTACACTGTGTCTGGCCTGGGATGAGCACTGTGTGTTCAGATGACCTGCGTTCTAGGCTGGCATCCCTGACCATGTATGGTGCCAACCTGGGCACCTCTCAGGGCAGCGCTCAGTCCCATCCAGCTGCAGTGTATCCCGGCCTGGTATAGACTGTAGCGGGCGGCGGGGGTTGGACTCATGCCTCCTGGGTGCGCTAAAACGCCAGAATCGGATGCACAGGAGCGAGATACCAGGATACATGCTGGGTAATAATATGACAGGAGGCTGACAATTGTATGTATTATCAGGCTGTACATGTGACCCGGTTCATAGTCATTTATTCTGATCATGACCCCAGCATGTATCCTGGTATACCGGAGTGAGCGCCTGTACAAAGTACATCCTAGCATGACCAAAAACCGCACCGGACCCTTCTCTGGGTTTTCAGGATTGCTTTTCTCTGACTTAAAGTATACTAAAGGCAAAATGTTATTCAGTTTTATTTACAGCAAAGAGGGATTAGACCCCTGTCAGTTTTTTATTGCTGTCTGTGTCCCCGTTGTGGGGAGTCATCCTCTCTATTTCTCCTGTTTATCATTGAGAGTGAGAGAAAATTCCAAATGTTGGGTTGTCACCAGAACAGGAATAGAGGGGAAATCTTCCAATGGGGACACCCCCCTGGATTCCTTCACTTCGGAGGGATTTCCTCTCACTTCCTGTTTTGGTTATGATGAAAGAAAGGAAGTGAAGGGAAATCTCCCCAATAGGGACACCAGACAGGGATTTTAACCCTCTCTTAGCGCTACTTCAGCGTGATTTCAAAGGTGCACTTCAGTGCGATTCGTACCGCTGATTTCATTGCAGATTGTGACCAGTGAACAGAAGTCTATGCAACTTGCAATGAAATTGGTAAAAAGTAGTGAAGAACCTTTTCCATAATCGCTGCAACATGAACAATTCCATTACATTGGCAATGGGGGGCGACTTGTCATGCGATTTTTTTAGGAAAATTCTTTTTATTTGCATTTTTATGACAATATAAGAAAAGAAAAGAAACTTAGAACACAGTTAGGAGCTGTCTGTCTGCAGATGACACCAGACAACCTAACACTTCAGCACTTGGCCAACAGCAAAGCTCCACGGCCCGTATACATCTATAGATAGTCATCTCGTTGTCATGCAATTTTGAACTGTCAAATCACATGATAAAGGTGCACCGGTGCGAATGAGCCAAATCTTTAAAAAAAAAAGTTTTGCCTTCAGTTGTACTTTAGGTGTGTTTGGCTTTTTTTTTTCCGGGTGCCATTTAAGATTGAATATGTGCCGAGTGTGGTATGCCCTCTGAAAAGCGATCCATCATAGATTGGGTGACAAGGGCTGCTGACTTTCACAATCATTGTCTCGTGGAGATCCGTCCAGGTCCGTGTGTTTTATCTCAATGCCCAGACAATGTTCATGAAAGCCGAATTCAGCGATTTATCAATAGACCCCAAATAATGTTCCTCATACGAGACGTCTCCATTATGTAAGAGATACCCCAAATAATGTCCCTCATACAAGACGTGTCCATTATGTAGAGAGATACCCCAAATAATGTTCCTCATACAAGACGTGTCCATTATGTAGAGAGATACCCCAAATAATGTTCCTCATACAAGACTTGTCCATTATGTAGAGAGATACCCCAAATAATGTCCCTCATAAGAGACGTGTCCATTATGTAGAGAGATACCCCAAATAATGTTCCTCATACGAGACGTGTCCATTATGTAGAGAGATACCCCAAATAATGTTCCTCATACGAGACGTGTCTATTAGGTAGATCGATACCCCAAACAATGTTCCTCATACGAGACGTGTCCATTATGTAGAGAGATACCCCAAATAATGTTCCTCATTCGAGACGTGTCTATTAGGTAGAGAGATACCCCAAACAATGTTCCTCATACGAGACGTGTCCATTATGTAGAGAGATACCCCAAATAATGTTCCTCATACGAGACGTGTCCATTATGTAGAGAGATACCCCAAACAATGTTCCTCATACAAGATGTGTCCATTATATAGAGAGGTACCCCAAATAATGTTCCTCATACAAGACGTGTCCATTATGTAGAGAGATACCCCAAATAATGTCCCTCATACGAGACGTCTCCATTATGTAGAGAGATACCCCAAATAATGTCCCTCATACAAGACGTGTCCATTATGTAGAGAGATACCCCAAATAATGTTCCTCATACAAGACGTGTCCATTATGTAGAGAGATACCCCAAATAATGTTCCTCATACGAGACGTGTCCATTATGTAGAGAGATACCCCAAATAATGTTCCTCATACAAGACTTGTCCATTATGTAGAGAGATACCCCAAATAATGTCCCTCATAAGAGACGTGTCCATTATGTAGAGAGATACCCCAAATAATGTTCCTCATACGAGACGTGTCCATTATGTAGAGAGATACCCCAAATAATGTTCCTCATACGAGACGTGTCTATTAGGTAGATCGATACCCCAAACAATGTTCCTCATACGAGACGTGTCCATTATGTAGAGAGATACCCCAAATAATGTTCCTCATACGAGACGTGTCTATTAGGTAGAGAGATACCCCAAACAATGTTCCTCATACGAGACGTGTCCATTATGTAGAGAGATACCCCAAATAATGTTCCTCATACGAGACGTGTCCATTATGTAGAGAGATACCCCAAACAATGTTCCTCATACAAGATGTGTCCATTATATAGAGAGGTACCCCAAATAATGTTCCTCATACAAGACGTGTCCATTATGTAGAGAGATACCCCAAATAATGTCCCTCATACGAGACGTCTCCATTATGTAGAGAGGTACCCCAAATAATGTTCCTCATACGAGACGTGTCCATTATGTAGAGAGATACCCCAAATAATGTTCCTCATACGAGACGTGTCCATTATGTAGAGAGATACCCCAAACAATGTTCCTCATACAAGATGTGTCCATTATATAGAGAGGTACCCCAAATAATGTTCCTCATACGAGACGTGTCCATTATGTAGAGAGATACCCCAAATAATGTCCCTCATACGAGACGTCTCCATTATGTAGAGAGGTACCCCAAATAATGTTCCTCATACGAGACGTGTCCATTATGTAGAGAGGTACCCCAAATAATGTTCCTCATACAAGACGTGTCCATTATATAGAGAGATACCCCAAACAATGTTCCTCATACGAGACGTGTCCATTTTGTAGAGAGATACCCCAAATAATGTCCCTCATACGAGACGTCTCCATTATGTAGAGAGGTACCCCAAACAATGTTCCTCATACAAGATGTGTCCATTATGTAGAGAGATACCCCAAACAATGTCCCTCATACAAGATGTGTCCATTATATAGAGAGGTACCCCAAATAATGTTCCTCATACAAGACGTGTCCATTATGTAGAGAGATACCCCAAATAATGTCCCTCATACAAGACGTGTCCATTATGTAGAGAGATACCCCAAATAATGTTCCTCATACGAGACGTGTCCATTATGTAGAGAGATACCCCAAATAATGTTCCTCATACAAGACGTGTCCATTATGTAGAGAGATACCCCAAATAATGTCCCTCATAAGAGACGTGTCCATTATGTAGAGAGATACCCCAAATAATGTTCCTCATACGAGACGTGTCCATTATGTAGAGAGATACCCCAAATAATGTTCCTCATACGAGACGTGTCTATTAGGTAGAGAGATACCCCAAACAATGTTCCTCATACGAGACGTGTCCATTATGTAGAGAGATACCCCAAATAATGTTCCTCATACGAGACGTGTCCATTATGTAGAGAGATACCCCAAACAATGTTCCTCATACAAGATGTGTCCATTATATAGAGAGGTACCCCAAATAATGTTCCTCATACAAGACGTGTCCATTATGTAGAGAGATACCCCAAATAATGTCCCTCATACGAGACGTCTCCATTATGTAGAGAGGTACCCCAAATAATGTTCCTCATACGAGACGTGTCCATTATGTAGAGAGGTACCCCAAATAATGTTCCTCATACAAGACGTGTCCATTATATAGAGAGATACCCCAAACAATGTTCCTCATACGAGACGTGTCCATTTTGTAGAGAGATACCCCAAATAATGTCCCTCATACGAGACGTCTCCATTATGTAGAGAGGTACCCCAAACAATGTTCCTCATACAAGATGTGTCCATTATGTAGAGAGATACCCCAAACAATGTCCCTCATACAAGATGTGTCCATTATATAGAGAGGTACCCCAAATAATGTTCCTCATACAAGACGTGTCCATTATGTAGAGAGATACCCCAAATAATGTCCCTCATACAAGACGTGTCCATTATGTAGAGAGATACCCCAAATAATGTTCCTCATACGAGACGTGTCCATTATGTAGAGAGATACCCCAAATAATGTTCCTCATACGAGACGTGTCCATTATGTAGAGAGATACCCCAAATAATGTTCCTCATACAAGACGTGTCCATTATGTAGAGAGATACCCCAAATAATGTCCCTCATAAGAGACGTGTCCATTATGTAGAGAGATACCCCAAATAATGTTCCTCATACGAGACGTGTCCATTATGTAGAGAGATACCCCAAATAATGTTCCTCATACGAGACGTGTCTATTAGGTAGAGAGATACCCCAAACAATGTTCCTCATACGAGACGTGTCCATTATGTAGAGAGATACCCCAAATAATGTTCCTCATACGAGACGTGTCTATTAGGTAGAGAGATACCCCAAATAATGTTCCTCATACGAGACGTGTCTATTAGGTAGAGAGATACCCCAAACAATGTTCCTCATACGGGACGTGTCCATTATGTAGAGAGATACCCCAAATAATGTTCCTCATACGAGACGTGTCCATTATGTAGAGAGATACCCCAAATAATGTTCCTCATACAAGACGTGTCCATTATGTAGAGAGATACCCCAAATAATGTCCCTCATAAGAGACGTGTCCATTATGTAGAGAGATACCCCAAATAATGTTCCTCATACGAGACGTGTCCATTATGTAGAGAGATACCCCAAATAATGTTCCTCATACGAGACGTGTCTATTAGGTAGAGAGATACCCCAAACAATGTTCCTCATACGAGACGTGTCCATTATGTAGAGAGATACCCCAAATAATGTTCCTCATACGAGACGTGTCTATTAGGTAGAGAGATACCCCAAACAATGTTCCTCATACGAGACGTGTCCATTATGTAGAGAGATACCCCAAATAATGTTCCTCATACGAGACGTGTCCATTATGTAGAGAGATACCCCAAATAATGTTCCTCATACGAGACGTGTCTATTAGGTAGAGAGATACCCCAAATAATGTTCCTCATACAAGAAGTGTCCATTATGTAGAGAGATACCCCAAACAATGTTCCTCATACGAGACGTGTCCATTATGTAGAGAGAATAATAATATGAAGATAAAATCTCCACACACACAAATGAAAATGATGACTGAGGAACACTGAGGGCTGAAGATTATTCTTGAATCGCAATCATTGTTATTCGGTTATATTAGGAAATTCCAACACTTGTTGAGTTACAAAAGGTTTTGTACCTGAGATTATTTTTTGGGGTTTTCCTCACCAGACACACAAATAGTTAAAGATTGTAACAATTATATCATTCTGCTGTGTTAATGATATTCAAGACCTGAACATTCCTCGGCTTAATACGAGTTCCACCAGAAATCAAACCGGAAGAACCAGATGAGACGATACCAATCTGAGATGAACTTCCATTGCTGGTCACCCTGACTGAGTCTCATTGACTTGTATTGTGTCTGGTGGATCCCGTACCCATAGGTGTGCACCCCAAAGCTCAAACACAAGTGTGTGTGTATATATATATCTAAAAAATGTAAAATGTATTAAAACATGGACGTGTCAGTATAGCAGTGGATGTCTTAGTAGGGCAGAGATTGCTGTCAGTAGGGCAGTGGACAGTGTCAGTAGTTTTTTATTTATTTTTGAATTATTTTATTACAATTATATTTTTTCATTATTTTTACAATTTTATTAAGAACCGCATTGAGGGGCTTTGGTGAAATATCAGCAGGTGGCATCTGTGCCTCGTGGGATGATAAGGGTGTGCCCAGGCACACCCGGCACACCCCCTGCGCATGCCTATGCCCGTACCAGTTTCTGGATCTGAAATCAGAAACAATTGGTCCATCAGGTCTGATCACTGAGCTTCTATCTGTATTTGAGGTTCAGTTCCAGCCAAAAACTTCCAGTTTACAAATGCCATTGGTATTCAGAGATGCTTTTTATCCCAGAGATCTTCCAGCCTTCTAGAAAATGTCCATGTAGACAGGCCGATCCTTACATAGCAGGTGAGGCTGAAAAAAAACACAAGTCCATCAAGTTCAAGCTCTGTGTGTGATTATATGTCAGTATAAGGCCGATCTTCATCTCCTATGTAGAAAAGTGTGGGATCAAAGTGCATATCTCAGTCACCGATGGGTGAGGCCCTCGATAGGTACCGTTACCAGAGCCAATGATAACATAGAGTTGTGTTTAATGGATCCAATTGTGCGGAAGGGTTCTTCTTCAAAGTGAAAGGTCTACTTACCTTGTAGAACCCCTCATGTAAAGAATCAGAATTCAAATAAAAATCTTTAGTACAAAAAATTGTAAAAAATTCTCATTGAGCCTTCCATTGAGGTCACCTGGGCAGGAGTGAGGTCACTGGGCCTATTCCTGGGAGAGCCGAGGAGCCCAAATCTCATGAAAAGACTCTCCTGCTTGAGGGACCGGCCCTGGGATTTGGGTTCCTCGGCATTCCCTGAATCACAGTATCAAGCATTTGTTTCGTTACAAAAGGACTGCACCTGAGATTATTATTTATTGTTGGGATTTCCCCTCTTGCCACAGATTCACAAATAGTTCTGCATTGTAACAATTACAGAATCTGACAAAAGTAAGTACACCCCTCAGTGACATTTGTGTAAATCTTTTCTTCTATCTTTTCATGTGACAACACTGAAGAAATGACACTTGTCTACAATGTAAAGTAGTGAGTGTACAGCTTGTATAACAGTGTAAATTTGCTGTCCCCTCAAAATAACTCAACACACAGCCATTAATGTCGAAACCACTGGCAACAAAAGTCAGTACACCCCTAAGTGAAAATCTCCAAATTGGGCCCAAAGTGTCAATATTTTGTGTGGCCGCCATTATTTTCCAGCACTGCCTTAACCCTCTTGGGCATGGAGGTCACCAGAGCTTCACAGGTTGTCACTGGAGTCCTCTTCCCCTCCTCCATGATGACATCACAGAGCTGGTGGATGTTAGAGACCTTGCGCTCCTCCACCTTCCGTTTGAGGATGTCCCACAGATGATCAATAGGGTTTAGGTCTGGAGACATGCTTGGCCAGTCCATCACCTTTACCCTCAGCCTCTTTAGCAAGGCAGTGGTGGTCTTGGAGGTGTGTTTGGGGTGGTTATCATGTTGGAATACTGCCCTGCGGTCCAGTCTCTGAAGGGAGGGGATCATGCTCTGCTTCAGTAGGTCACAGTACATGTTGGCATTCATGGTCCCCTCAATGATCTGTAGCCCCCCAGTGCCGGCAGCACTCATGTACCCCCAGACCATGACACTCCCACCACCATGCTTGACTGTAGACAAGACACACTTGTCTTTCTCCTCCTCACCTGGTTGCCCCCACACACGCTTGTCACCATCGGAACCAAATACGTTTATCTTGGTCTCATCAGACCACAGGACATGGTTCCAGTAATCCATCTCCTTAGTCTGCTTGTCTTCAGCAAACTGTTTGCGGACTTTCTTGTGCTTCATCTTTAGAAGAGGCTTCCTTCTGGGATGACAGCCATGCAGACCAATTTGATGCAGTGTGCGGCGTATGGTCTGAGCACTGACAGGCTGACCCCCCCCACCCCTACAACCTCTGCAGCAATGCTGGCAGCACTCATACGTCTATTTCCCAAAGACAACCTCTGGATATGACGCTGATCACGTGACCTCCACTTCTTTGGTGGACCATGGCGAGGCCTGTTCTGAGTGGAACCTGTCCTGTTATACCGCTGTATGGTCTTGGCCACCGTGCTGCAGATCAGTTTCAGGGTCTTGGCAATCTTCTTATAGCCTAGGCCATCTTTATGTAGAGCAACAATTCTTTATTTCAGATCCTCAGAGAGTTCTTTGCCATGAGGTGCCATGTTGTACTTCCAGTGACCAGTATGAGAGAGTGAGAGCGATAACACCAAATTTAACACACCTGCTCCCCATTCACACCTGAGACCTTGTAACACTAACGAGTCACATGACACCGGGGAGGGAAAATGGCTAATTGGGCCCAATTTGGAGATTTTCACTTAGGGGTGTACTGACTTTTGTTGCCAGCGGTTTAGACATTAATGGCTGTGTGTTGAGTTATTTTGAGGGGACAGCAAATTTACACTGTTATACAAGCTGTACACTCACTACTTTACATTGTAGACAAGTGTCATTTCTTCAGTGTTGTCACATGAAAAGAGAGAAGAAAAGATTTACACAAATTAAGGGGTGTACTCATTTTTGTGAGGTACTGTATATATCCCCGCTGTGTCAGTGACATCTGTGACTGGAACATTCCTTGTCTTAATACGAGTTCTACCAGAAATCAAACCAGAAGAACCAGATGAGACGATACGAAGCTGTGATGAACTTTCATTTTTGGTCACCTTGACTAAGTCTCATTGACTTGTATTGTGTTTGGTGGATCCCATAATGGTTTCTGTGTCTGAAATCGGAGAGAACTGGTCCATCAGGTCTAATCACTGAGCTTCTGTCTTTGTTTGAAGTCCAGTTCCAGCCAAAAACTTCCCGTACAATTTACAAATGCCAATGGCAAACAAATGTGCTTTATATCCCAGGCCGAGATCTTTGTAGACAGGCCGATCCTTCATCTCTGATGTAGAAATGTGTGGGATTAAAAGGCGTGTCTGGGTCACCGCTGGGGTACTGTTACTGGAGCCAACGCTTACATAGAGAGTTATGGTTAATGTTCCCAATTTTGCTGAAGGCTACTTCTTCAAAGTACAAGGTCTACTTATCGTGTAGAACCCCCATCTAAAGAATCCCAACTAAAAAAAAAAAAAAATTTCTCACCTTTCCTCTGCTTTCCTTTGAGCTCACCTGGGCAGTAGAGAAGTCAATGGACTTTTTCCTGGGAGAGCCGAGGAGCCCAAATCTCATGAGAAGACTCTTCTGCGTTGTGCTAGAGGGACCCGTCCTGGGATTTGGGCTCCTCAGCATTCCCAGAATTCCAGGATAAGACCCAATGTTCTCACACAGGCCTATAGAAAATGGATGGAAGAGTGTATGGTGAGTACATTTTATCCTCTTATGCCGCATACACACGATCGGAAATTCCGCCAGCAAAACTCTGATGAGAGCTTTTTGTCAGAAAATGCGTGTGTATGGCTCCATCGGTCTTTTGCTGGCGGAATTCCAGCCAGCAAAAGATTGAGAGCATGTTCTTTATTTTTCGGTCGGGAAAAGTACCTATCCGAAAATGCGATCGTCTGTACAAATTCCGACGCGCAAAATTCCTACACATGCTTGGAAACAATTTGACGCATGCTCGGAAGCATTGAACTTCATTTCCTCGGCTCCTCGTAGTGTTGTACATCACCGCGTTCTTGACAGTCGATTGTTCAGAGAACTTTTGTGTGACCGTGTGTATGCAAGGCAAGCTTGAGTGGAATTCCGCTTGTGTGTACGCGGCATAATGCTTTTTTCCGTAATTGCACTCGGCTCCTATTACATGAGGGTTGGGGGTCCATAAGATAAGTGGACTTCACACTCTGATGCCTTTAGTTGTAGGTAATATATTCCTATAAAATAGACTTTACATCAGGAGTCTCCAAACTTTCCAAACACAGGGCCAGTTTACTGTCCTTCAGACTTTAGGGGGGTCAAATTGTGGCCATTGGAAGTAGAAATTGTCCGGGTGTCAGTGGGAATAAACAGGACATGGTTGGTGTCAGTGGGAATAAACAGGACATGGTTGGTGTCAGTGGGACAGGACATGGTTGGTGTCAGTGGGACAGGACATGGTTGGTATCAGTGGGACAGGACATGGTTGGTATCAGTGGGACAGGACATGGTTGGTATCAGTGGGACAGGACATGGTTGGTATCAGTGGGACAGGACATGGTTGGTGTCAGTGGGACAGGACATGGTTAGTATCAGTGGGAATAAACAGGACATGGTTGGTATCAGTGGGACAGGACATGGTTGGTGTCAGTGGGACAGGACATGGTTGGTATCAGTGGGACAGGACATGGTTGGTGTCAGTGGGACAGGACATGGTTAGTATCAGTGGGACAGGACATGGTTGGTATCAGTGGGACAGGACATGGTTGGTATCAGTGGGACAGGACATGGTTGGTGTCAGTGGGACAGGACATGGTTAGTATCAGTGGGAATAAACAGGACATGGTTGGTATCAGTGGGACAGGACATGGTTGGTGTCAGTGGGACAGGACATGGTTGGTATCAGTGGGACAGGACATGGTTGGTGTCAGTGGGACAGGACATGGTTAGTATCAGTGGGACAGGACATGGTTGGTATCAGTGGGACAGGACATGGTTGGTATCAGTGGGACAGGACATGGTTGGTGTCAGTGGGACAGGACATGGTTAGTATCAGTGGGAATAAACAGGACATGGTTGGTATCAGTGGGACAGGACATGGTTGGTGTCAGTGGGACAGGACATGGTTGGTATCAGTGGGACAGGACATGGTTGGTGTCAGTGGGACAGGACATGGTTAGTATCAGTGGGACAGGACATGGTTGGTATCAGTGGGACAGGACATGGTTGGTATCAGTGGGACAGGACATGGTTGGTGTCAGTGGGACAGGACATGGTTAGTATCAGTGGGAATAAACAGGACATGGTTGGTATCAGTGGGACAGGACATGGTTGGTATCAGTGGGACAGGACATGGTTGGTGTCAGTGGGACAGGACATGGTTAGTATCAGTGGGAATAAACAGGACATGGTTGGTATCAGTGGGACAGGACATGGTTGGTGTCAGTGGGACAGGACATGGTTGGTGTCAGTGGGACAGGACATGGTTGGTGTCAGTGGGAGGAATAGTGCCCTGTTGTTGAGGTCAGAGGGATGAAAAGAAAGGGGCCACTCATAGACCTTGGAAGGTGGTGGAGTGTACATGGAGGTTGTAGGATTGGCTGGAGGGTCCATGAAAGGAAATGTTCTGCTGGGATACAGAGAAGAGAGGTGACCTCTGACCATGTGTGGACTGGAGGGATCAGGTGACCCCCATTATATCATTCATATAATGGGTCTGATCCATCAGAAACACCATGCAGTGCTCCCTAAAGCACAATCACTGTGTAGCATTACTATGGATAGAAGTACTCAGGACAAGCTGATAAGGTTGGACCCCCCCCCCCCCCCGCTTCCCCTGAGTTCAATCATCACCGAGACCTGCAAACAAAAAAGTATCAGGACCAGAACACAACTGCGTTAATATGGCTACTATCACCTCCATCATCCCGGAGTGTAATGTGAGGGTTCTATGATGTCTATGAGGGTAATATGTGCCATGTAGAGTATGAAGTCTTGATGGAGATTGGTATTGTGCCCAGACACAACCTCTCCTCTAATGTTATATTCTGTTCTTCTCAGGGTCGAATTCTGCACAATTTTTCCATATGCAACCCGCTGACCTTCACCCGCTTCATTAGAGACAAACTATTGGTCAGGAAGTTGGGAGACGACCCAAAACTCTTCATCAAAAATCTGCAATTTGATGGAATCCCGGTGAGAGTGTACCAGCCAAGAGCGCCCTCTGCTGGGGGGAGGAAGGGGGTCATCTTCTTCCATGGCGGGGGATGGATGTTTGGAAGTATTGGTAAGTAAAAGTGTAAATTAACTCTTAATTTTCCTTGTTCTACATATGCAATGTTGGATGTGGTGCACATTAAACATGGTGGTGACTTGTATCCTAACTAGAACTAAAGGCAACATTATTTATTTTTTAACATTTTGGATAGAATAAGGGATGGTCATAACCAGTGGTGGCTAATGCTGGAGGATTTTGGGGGGGGCGTGGGTGGGCCCCTCAAGGTCCGCACTCACCCAACGGGTGGAGCCCTCCAGTGGTCACATCTCCCCTATTGATCTTCTTTCCGAGTTCTGGGTCTGGAAGCCGATGATGAGTGTTGATTCGCTGGAATCGCAGGGTGGGAGGGTGGAAATGGCGGGATTTTACTGACACTAACATACTTGTATTGGTTCCTCAGATTCCTACGATGCGCTCTGTCGCTACATCTCCAAGGGGGCGGAGTCAGTGGTGGTCTCTGTGGGGTAAGTAGTTGCTGACAATGATAGTTTGGTGGACAGATCTCTGAGACACATTGTTTGGCCATAGACAGGAAGTAACAATCGGGTACAATGAGACCTTCGGGAATTCTCCGATCGCCCGACGCCGAATCTTCACACTGACCGTATCTGGGACAGATAATACGAGAGAGGGAAAGAGATGACTGAGACCCGGAACATGTATACCCATGAGGGTTCCGGGGGGCTTTGTGTGTATTGAGAGAAGTGTGGGGGTTCATTAGACATCACAGAGGAACGGAGGACACCTGGGAAATGAATATTTTACAGGAATCAAATCCTAATTCAAATCTGAGTTTTTTCTCTAAATAAAAATGTAACTCTCATCTCTCACACTGCAGTGCTCTGTGCTGGCAGAGCTTAGTGACAGCCACACCCCTCATCACAAGTCTTGTGTAGTAGTGAAGGTGAGGGGGGCGTGTCTGACCAGAGGGGGTGTGCCTAACCAGGTCCCTTACAATACAGAGCACTGGGGGTCTCTCTGGTGACAAATGACAAATCCCAAAAGGAAGAAACTTGTTACTGTAACGGATTATAAAGTGTGAGGTTCCATATTCATGTCCTCCTATTTCTCTCTGGTGGAGTCCCGGTGATGAGGAGGTCCTCGTACTGACCACACATTCCGGAGCGGGTAGAAAGCATGTAGCAAGTGTTGTCATATAACTACCAATGTACATCATGAAATGTGTAAGAAGCGGATTATGTCTGTTGAGGAATTCAGGTCCTGATACATTGTAGTATCATTTCCTCCACAATGTATATAGGCATTAAGGTGACTTCCTTGGAATTGATCCAACAAGGAGGTGTGGTACAGGGAG
This sequence comes from Lithobates septentrionalis, assembly GCA_037952835.1. Taxonomy (NCBI): domain Eukaryota; kingdom Metazoa; phylum Chordata; class Amphibia; order Anura; family Ranidae; genus Lithobates; species Lithobates septentrionalis. The sequence goes on from JBBDGP010003734.1 coordinate 13,437, forward strand.
ACCTCCAGGAGGTTCCTCTAAGGATATATTTTATATACTGTTATCGATAACAATTTTTTTTTTAACATCCTATAAATGTTATCTTTGGGGACCTCAAAAGTCCAACAGTATTTTAGTTATGTAATCTAAATGCAAAACCAAAAAGAAAATTTCTGTTGATCCTGCCAGAAATGTCATGTCCTCAGAGCTGTCATTGGAAGTTGGTGGAGCCCTGTACAGCACCCCTCCCCCCAGTGTATCCCTACACACTGTAACCATTTAGGAGTACCTTCCACATTCTGCCTATACAGTTCTACCAACCACAAATACCAGCAAAACATTCTAAGAGCTAATCACGTGACCGCCAAGATTTGGGGCTCATTCACATGTTGCTTTTTTGTAAAGCGCATTCTGACACAGCGTAGCACATTGCAAAACGCTGATGTTCATAGAGCCAATGCAGTGTCATGGGAAATAAAAGGATGCACTGTGAGGCCTTACAAAATGTATACCAATGGGGGTTACCAATGTCCCCCCGCTGGTGTGAATGAGTTTATCTTTAGAACTTTGATGAAGCCAACATTCATTTCAGCCCCACACTCACCTTATCTATAGCCCAGTGATGTGCCCAATGTTCTGACCCCTCTACACCAAGTCAGAGCCATTACCACCCATAGAGTTCCCACCAAATACTCACCTGATCTACAATGTTCTGACCCCTGTGCACTAGACCAGAGCCATTACCCCCCCCCCCCATAGAGTTCCCACCAAACACTCACCTGATCTACAACATTCTGACCCCTGTGCACTAGACCAGAGCCATTACCACCCATAGAGTTCCCACCAAACACTCACCTGATCTACAACATTCTGACCCCTGTACACTAGACCAGAGCCATTACCCCCCATAGAGTTCCCACCAAACACTCACCTGATCTACAACATTCTGACCCCTGTACACTAGGCCAGAGCCATTACCACCCATAGAGTTCCCACCAAACACTCACCTGATCTACAACATTCTGACCCCTGTACACTAGACCAGAGCCATTACCCCCCATAGAGTTCCCCCCACACACTCACTTGATCTACAACATTCTGACCCCTGTACACCAAACCAAAGCCCTTACCACCCATAGAGTTCCCACCAAACACTCACCTGATCTACAACATTCTGACCCCTGTGCACTAGACCAGAGCCATTACCATCCATAGAGTTCCCACCAAACACTCACCTGATCTACAACATTCTGACCCCTGTGCACTAGACCAGAGCCATTACCACCCATAGAGTTCCCACCAAACACTCACCTGATCTACAACATTCTGACCCCTGTACACCAAACCACAGTCATTACCACCCATAGAGTTCCCACAACACACTTACCTGATCTACAGTGTTCTGACCCCTGTACACCAAACCAAAGCCCTTACCACCCATAGAGTTCCCACCAAACACTCACCTGATCTACAACATTCTGACCCCTGTGCACTAGACCAGAGCCATTACCACCCATAGAGTTCCCACCAAACACTCACCTGATCTACAACATTCTGACCCCTGTGCACTAGACCAGAGCCATTACCACCCATAGAGTTCCCACCAAACACTCACCTGATCTACAACATTCTGACCCCTGTACACTAGACCAGAGCCATTACCACCCATAGAGTTCCCACCAAACACTCACCTGATCTACAACATTCTGACCCCTGTACACCAAACCAAAGCCATTACCACTCATAGAGTTCCCATCACACATTCATCTGATCTACAATGTTCTGACCCCTGTGCACTAGACCAGAGCCATTACCACCCATAGAGTTCCCACCAAACACTCACCTGATCTACAACATTCTGACCCCTGTACACCAAACCAGAGTCATTACCACCCATAGAGTTCCCACAACACACTTACCTGATCTACAGTGTTCTGACCCCTGTACACCAAACCAAAGCCCTTACCACCCATAGAGTTCCCACCAAACACTCACCTGATCTACAACATTCTGACCCCTGTGCACTAGACCAGAGCCATTACCACCCATAGAGTTCCCACCAAACACTCACCTGATCTACAACATTCTGACCCCTGTGCACTAGACCAGAGCCATTACCACCCATAGAGTTCCCACCAAACACTCACCTGATCTACAACATTCTGACCCCTGTACACTAGACCAGAGCCATTACCACCCATAGAGTTCCCACCAAACACTCACCTGATCTACAATGTTCTGACCCCTGTACACTAGACCAGAGCCATTACCCCCCCCCCCCCATAGAGTTCCCCCCACACACTCACTTGATCTACAACATTCTGACCCCTGTACACCAAACCAGAGCCATTACCACTCATAGAGTTCCCATCACACATTCATCTGATCTACAATGTTCTGACCCCTGTACACCAAACCAAAGCCCTTACCACCCATAGAGTTCCCCCCACACACTCACCTGATCTACAACATTCTGACCCCTGTGCACTAGACCAGAGCCATTACCCCCCATAGAGTTCCCACCAAACACTCACCTGATCTACAATGTTCTGACCCCTGTACACTAGACCAGAGCCATTACCCCCCCCCCCCCCCATAGAGTTCCCCACACACACTCACCTGATCTACAACATTCTGACCCCTGTGCACTAGACCAGAGCCATTACCACCCATAGAGTTCCCACCAAACACTCATCTGATCTACAATGTTCTGACCCCTGTACACCAAGTCAGAGCCATTACCACCCATAGAGTTCCCACCAAACACTCACCTGATCTACAATGTTCTGACCCCTGTACACTAGACCAGAGCCATTACCCCCCCCCCCCCATAGAGTTCCCCCCACACACTCACCTGATCTACAACATTCTGACCCCTGTGCACTAGACCAGAGCCATTACCACCCATAGAGTTCCCACCAAACACTCACCTGATCTACAATGTTCTGACCCCTGTGCACTAGGCCAGAGCCATTACCACCCATAGAGTTCCCACCAAACACTCACCTGATCTACAACATTCTGACCCCTGTGCACTAGACCAGAGCCATTACCACCCATAGAGTTCCCACCAAACACTCACCTGATCTACAACATTCTGACCCCTGTACACTAGACCAGAGCCATTACCCCCCATAGAGTTCCCCCCACACACTCACTTGAACTACAACATTCTGACCCCTGTACACCAAACCAAAGCCCTTACCACCCATAGAGTTCCCACCAAACACTCACCTGATCTACAACATTCTGACCCCTGTGCACTAGACCAGAGCCATTACCACCCATAGAGTTCCCACCAAACACTCACCTGATCTACAACATTCTGACCCCTGTGCACTAGACCAGAGCCATTACCACCCATAGAGTTCCCACCAAACACTCACCTGATCTACAACATTCTGACCCCTGTGCACTAGACCAGAGCCATTACCACCCATAGAGTTCCCACCAAACACTCACCTGATCTACAACATTCTGAACCCTGTGCACTAGACCAGAGCCATTACCACCCATAGAGTTCCCACCAAACACTCACCTGATCTACAACATTCTGACCCCTGTACACTAGACCAGAGCCATTACCACCCATAGAGTTCCCACCAAACACTCACCTGATCTACAATGTTCTGACCCCTGTACACTAGACCAGAGCCATTACCCCCCATAGAGTTCCCCCCACACACTCACTTGATCTACAACATTCTGACCCCTGTACACCAAACCAGAGCCATTACCACTCATAGAGTTCCCATCACACATTCATCTGATCTACAATGTTCTGACCCCTGTACACCAAACCAGAGTCATTACCACCCATAGAGTTCCCACAACACACTTACCTGATCTACAGTGTTCTGACCCCTGTACACCAAACCAAAGCCTTTACCACCCATAGAGTTCCCCCCACACACTCACCTGATCTACAACATTCTGACCCCTGTGCACTAGACCAGAGCCATTACCCCCCATAGAGTTCCCACCAAACACTCACCTGATCTACAATGTTCTGACCCCTGTACACTAGACCAGAGCCATTACCCCCCCCCCATAGAGTTCCCCACACACACTCACCTGATCTACAACATTCTGACCCCTGTGCACTAGACCAGAGCCATTACCACCCATAGAGTTCCCACCAAACACTCATCTGATCTACAATGTTCTGACCCCTGTACACCAAGTCAGAGCCATTACCACCCATAGAGTTCCCACCAAACACTCACCTGATCTACAATGTTCTGACCCCTGTACACTAGACCAGAGCCATTACCCCCCCCCCATAGAGTTCCCCCCACACACTCACCTGATCTACAACATTCTGACCCCTGTGCACTAGACCAGAGCCATTACCACCCATAGAGTTCCCACCAAACACTCACCTGATCTACAATGTTCTGACCCCTGTGCACTAGACCAGAGCCATTACCACCCATAGAGTTCCCACCAAACACTCACCTGATCTACAATGTTCTGACCCCTGTGCACTAGGCCAGAGCCATTACCACCCATAGAGTTCCCACCAAACACTCACCTGATCTACAACATTCTGACCCCTGTACACTAGACCAGAGCCATTACCCCCCCCCCATAGAGTTCCCCCACACACTCACCTGATCTACAACATTCTGACCCCTGTGCACTAGACCAGAGCCATTACCACCCATAGAGTTCCCACCAAACACTCACCTGATCTACAACGTTCTGACCCCTGTGCACTAGACCAGAGCCATTACCCCCCATAGAGTTCCCCCCACACACTCACCTGATCTACAACATTCTGACCCCTGTGCACTAGACTAGAGCCATTACCACCCATAGAGTTCCCACCAAACACTCACCTGATCTACAGTGTTCTGACCCCTGTACACCAAACCAAAGCCATTACCACCCATAGAGTTACCCCCACACATTCACCTGATCTACAATGTTCTGACCCCTGTACACCAAACCAGACCCCCTACCACCCATAGAGTTCCCATCACACATTCATCTGATCTACAATGTTCTGACCCCTGTACACCAAACCAGAGTCATTACCACCCATAGAGTTCCCACCACACACTCACCTGATCTACAATGTTCTGACCCCTGTACACCAAACCAGAGCCATTACCACCCTTATGCCCCGTACACACGGTCGGACTTTATTCGGACATTTCGACAACAAAATCCTAGGATTTTTTCCGACGAATGTTGGCTCAAACTTGTCTTGCATACACACGGTCACACAAAGTTGTCGGAAAATCCGATCGTTCTGAACGCGGTGACGTAAAACACGTACGTCGGGACTATAAACGGGGCAGTAGCCAATAGCTTTCATCTCTTTATTTATTCTGAGCATGCGTGGCACTTTGTCAGTCGGATTTGTGTACACACGATCGGAATTTCCGACAACGGATTTTGTTGTCGGAAAATTTTATCTCCTGCTCTCCAACTTTGTGTGTCGGAAAATCCGATGGAAAATGTCCGATGGAGCCCACACACGGTCGGAATTTCCGACAACACGCTCCGATCGGACATTTTCCATCGGAAAATCCGACCGTGTGTACGGGGCAATAGAGTTCCCACCACACATTCACCTGATCTACAATGTTCTGACCCCTGTACACAGACCAGAGCCATTACCACCCATAGGGTTCCCACCACACACACAACTGATCTACAATGTTCTGACACCTGTACACAGACCAGAGCCATTAACCCCCATAGAGTTCCCACCACACGCTCACCTGACATACAACGACCCCTGTATACCAGACCAGAGTCATTACCCTCCATAGAGTTCCCACCAAACACTCACCTGATCTACAATATTCTGCCTCCTGTACACCAGACCAGAGCCATTACCACCCATAGAGTTCCCACCAAACACTCACCTGATCTACAATGTTCTGACCCCTGTACACCAAACCAGAGACATTACCACCCATAAAGTTCCCACCAAACACTTACCTGATCTACAACATTCTGACCCCTGTACACTAGACCAGAGCCATTACCCCCCATAGAGTTCCCACCACACACTTACGTGATCTACAACGTTCTGACCCCTGTACACCAAACCAGAGACATTACCCCCATAGAGTTCCCAACACATACTCACCTGATCTACAATGTTCTGACCCCTGTACACTAAACCAGAGACATTACCCCCATAGAGTTCCCAACACATACTCACCTGATCTACAATGTTCTGACACCTGTACACCAAACCAGAAACATTACCCCCATAGAGTTCCCAACACATACTCACCTGATCTACAATGTTCTGACACCTGTACACCAAACCAGAAACATTACCCCCATAGAGTTCCCAACACATACTCACCTGATCTACAATGTTCTGACACCTGTACACCAAACCAGAGACATTACCCCCATAGAGTTCCCCCCACACACTCACCTGATCTACAATGTTCTGACCCCTGTACACTAAACCAGAGACATTACCCCCATAGAGTTCCCAACACATACTCACCTGATCTACAATGTTCTGACCCCTGTACACTAAACCAGAGACATTACCCCCATAGAGTTCCCCCCACACACTCACCTGATCTACAATGTTCTGACCCCTGTACACTAAACCAGAGACATTACCCCCATAGAGTTCCCAACACATACTCACCTGATCTACAATGTTCTGACCCCTGTACACTAAACCAGAGACATTACCCCCATAGAGTTCCCACCAAACACTCACCTGATCTACAATGTTCTGACCCCTGTACACCAGACCAGAGCCATTACCCCCCATAGAGTTCCCACCAAACACTCACCTGATCTACAATGTTCTGAACCCTGTACACAGACCAGAGCCATTACCACCCATAGAGTTCCCACCAAACACTCACCTGATCTACAATGTTCTGAACCCTGTACACAGACCAGAGCCATTACCCCCCATAGAGTTCCCACACATACCTGCAGTAGGCACCGCCCTGGACGTGGTCTCTGCTGCTCTACCCACTAGTGGTTCCGTCTTTGCTCTGCTCATGTTGGGAACTCCTTTAGCTGGTTTGTCCCCGATCCAACTGGCCAGAGAGTTAGGGGCAGCAAAAGAATTCCCTTCTCCGGGGTATGGTGCGCTACGATTGCCATGCAGAGAGTATGTGTCTTTCAGTGCCAAACATTGCACAGCCCTGATCGGGTCCCTCCGCTCATCCAATGGGATATGGGTCCAGCATAGAAGAACAGCCTGTACCCCCCCCCCCCCCCCCCCAATAGGCAGCCCTGTGTGTTCTTTCACTTTCTGTGAGCCGAAAAGAACAAAGAACATTATCTATCTTCTGTAAACTACTAAGCCCATCAATCCACCGTGTCATGAGATGAACAGTTAGACATGTTTGAAGTTCAGCCTTTGTGACAACTATGGCTCCCTCAATGGATACAGTGGGTAAATAGCGTAGACATGAAGGGACAAGCAGTGTGCTATTTGCAGAATTATCAGGTGAAAAAAGCCTGTAAATAGGAAACAAATGCAGCCACCCCACCTATGGAAGGGTAATATATATCACTGGGGTTAGTACAATAGAGGATAAATGCCCCTTCATGTGCAATTCTAATGGTTTCTTCTTCTTTTTAGTTACCGTCTGGCACCAGAACACAGGTACCCGGCAGCGTTTGAGGATTGTCTGAACGCCACCATCCACTTCCTACAGACTGCCCAGGAATATGGAGTTGATGCTTCCTCTGTCATTATTAGTGGAGACAGTGCGGGGGGAAACCTTGCGGCTGCCGTCTGTCAAGCTCTTGTAGAGCGGACGGATATTCCCAAGCCCCTGGCCCAGGTTCTAATATATCCCGCAGTCCAGGCAGTTGACTTCAACTTACCGTCCTACACACAGAACAGGGCAGTGCCCATCTTGTACCGGGAGCGAGCAGTTTTCTACATTTTAAATTACATGGATGGAGAATTGGACATGATGGAAGACATTCTGAATGGAGACCATGTCCCCGTGGAGCTGAAACTGAAATTTAGGAAGTGGTTGGGGGCCGAGAACATTCCAGATGAATTTAAGGTCCGGGGGCACAACCTCCGAGTCATGTCTTCCCACGATGAAGACGTCTATCAAGCCCACATGAAGGCCCTGGAGCCTAAATTGTCTCCATTACTAGCCGAGGACTCTGTGATCAGCCAACAACCAAAGACTTATATTTTAACATGCGAGTTTGATGTGCTGCGTGATGATGGGATTCTGTACAAGAAACGTCTGGAGGACCGCGGAGTCCCAGTCACCTGGTACCACATGAAAGATGGCTTCCATGGCATTTTAAGCTTCTTTGACGGTGGCAAACTTTCATTTGAATCTGGGAAGCTAGCTGTGGACAACATAGTGAATTTTATTAATGGGATTTGAGATTTGATTGTGGAGACCATCTGACTTACATGGCACCACCTTACTTACATGGCACCACCTTACTTACATGGGACCATCTCACACACATGAAAACACCTTACTTACATGGCACCACCTTACTTACATGGCACCACCTTACTTACATGGGACCATCTCACACACATGAAAACACCTTACTTACATGGCACCACCTCACTTACATGGCACCACCTCACTTACATGGCACCACCTCACTTACATGGCACCACCTCACTTACATGGCACCATCTCACTTATATGGCACCACCTCACTTACATGGCACCATCTCACTTACATGGCACCACCTCACTTACATGGCACCACCTCACTTACATGGCACCACCTCACTTACATGGCACCACCTCACTTACATGGGACCATCTCACACACATGAAAACACCTTACTTACATGGCACCATCTCACTTACATGGGACCATCTCACTTACATGAGACCACCTTACTTACATGGGACCATCTCACATACATGAGACCACGTTTCTTACATAAGACCACCTTACATTTTGTTTTTTATGAAATGCTTGGGTTTTACACATTAAACATTCACAGCTTGTCACACGGTGTTGCAATCTCTTTCCAGTACTGGAACAACTGAAGATAATATAAGTTCACTCTTTCCGATGTTAGTGACCACCAATGGTTCCATTATATCCACAGCTACAGGTTCACTCTCAGGTATTATATTACAAGGTGTCGTATATATATATATATATACAGTGAAAAACAAGAAGAAGAAAACCTCCTGTGAAAAGTGTAGTGTCCCGGGGAAAGGTATAGAGAAGAACTCCACAACACGGTGATAAAGCCACAAGCCTTTCTGCCCTCTCAGACTGGGGACATTCTGCAGTCACTACATAAAGCGAACACAAGAGGGCGCACCAGCCTAGTGCAATATCCTGTGAAATTAGAAAATATTCGTCATAAAATATTTTCACAAACATAGAATAAAAACCGCTCATCAAGCTATTCGATCGTGGCCTTATAGTTCTAGGTACAAACATCAAAACTGTAATGGAAAATGCAGCGCTATGTTAAACACAGAAATAAAAAATGTGTAAAAAAGGAAAAAGTCCTTCACAATATAAAAAATGTGCAATAAAATGTTCACTGGAAGGTACCTCAGAGGAGTTAGAAAATGCCACAGGATAGTCCCGAAAAAGGAAAAGAATCCTCCACCTTCACCCGGCACATAGAGCCCCTCACCCCAAAATACTGACCACCCAGACACAAATGGCCAAAGGCAACATCAGGTTCCAACCATACCCCATGATGAACTGCAAGTGCTCTTCCCCCACAAAGGGTCTGTCCAGGTCAGGGTTCAGGCCCTCAAATCTAACCTATCCCTAACCATACAAATCAAGAGGAGAAACCAAACCTCACGGGGTAGTAAAAAAAAAAAAAAAACCTTAAACATTTATTGAAAACTCCATGTACTCACATTATTCATAATACAACAGACACGTCATCAGCATAGAAATGATGACGAAACACATTAGGTGGATGTTTGGCATGTGACATCATCATGTATGAGGACAGCGGTCATCTTTCCTATTGGTGATCCCCAGGGGTTTTGCCGCAAATCAATATTGTTGCAGATGTACACCGCCTAATGATGTTTCCAATCTTGTTCTCAATGCGCGCTGACAGTCAATACTGATATCCGATGCCTCCTCTGTAGTTCCGGCTCCTGTGAACTCAGAGGGAGGCTCCAGGAGTAGTGCAGAGAGCCAGAGGTGAAGAGTGTTTATAAACATTGATCAGGCGGGATATAGAGAGAAACAAAGTAACATTGTTTATAAACATTGATCAGACGGGAGATAGAGCGATACAAAGTAACATTGTTTATAAACATTGATCAGACAGGAGATAGAGAGATACAAAGTAACATTGTTTATAAACATTGATCAGACGGGAGATAGAGCGATACAAAGTAACATTGTTTATAAACATTGACCAGACAGGAGATAGAGCGATACAAAGTAACATTGTTTATAAACATTGATCAGACGGGAGATAGAGCGATACAAAGTAACATTGTTTATAAACATTGATGATTTTAGGTCTGCCTGGAAATGATTCATTCGAGCTCCATCCTGTTCTTTGTCATAAAACAAGGCATATAAATAATAATAAATGGATAGACTGTGTGGTCAGCCTGCTGAGAAAACTGCAATGTGAGGCGAGGAGACCTGACAGCATTGAGAGCAATCAGGAGGAAAATTGTCAGCTGAACAGCGACTGCATCCAATCACATGCACCCTCCTATCAGACGCAGATACTGTTCAGGTAGTCGGACAGCCGCAGGTTCTGGCATTGAGAATAGTGGAGATTCCTCCATCCAGGCTGTGCAGTGTGGATGGAGGAACTTCTGGTTCAGATGAATGATAGAAATGGTGACACGTTTGGCCGGCTGGGATTGGAACTCTCTGGTCTTTTCTGTGGATGATTCCTCCAATAATTTAATAGATAATATTCTGATTCCAGATCTTTATTGATAAGACACATGGACATTTATTGGAAATTTATTGGACCGGGAAGACATCAATGATGCCTAAGCTGTGGGTTGTACCAGAACATTGCCGACATGTTCCCCGGGGTGGTCCGGGACCTGGAGGTAGGTCTGACACTTGAAACCTAAAGCTTTATTAGTATTGTTGCTCCTGTGCATGGTGCTGGAAAGGAAACGAGGGGCCACCCCGTATCGAGGAGCGATGAAGGCGGAGACTGGCGGGGGCCTATAGGAGGCAGAATAGACACTTCTCTGCTCCTCTGAAGGGCGATCTCTCCAGAGTTTTCGCTTTTCCTGTAGAAGACCAAAGTTGGTTGGAGGATCTGCAAAGGAAAAGATCGTTCTTTAGTAGGCGCCGGTCTGTGTGCTTAAGAAGAACTCCAGGAAGATCACAGCCATCCAATAATATATTCATTCAGCAATCATTACATCTACAGCTAGTATAAGTACCTGAAGGTGTCAGGCAGGAAGTGTATAATGCACAGAATGCAGGGGTCAAGAGTGTGTAATGTACAGGGGTCAGGAGTATGTAATGTACAGAGTTCAGGGGTCAGGAGTGTGTAATGTACAGAGTACAGGGGCAAGGAGTGTGGAATGTACAGAGTACAGGGGTCAGGAGTGTGTAATGTACAGAGTACAGGGGTCAGGACTGTGTAATGTACAGAGTACAGGGGTCAGGACTGTGTAATGTACAGAGTACAGGGGTCAGGAGTGTGTAATGTACAGAGTACAGGGGTCAGGAGTGTGTAATGTACAGGGGTCAGGAGTATGTATTGTACAGAGTACAGGGGTGAGGAGTATGTAATGTACAGGGGTGAGGAGTATGTAATGTACAGAGTACAGGGGTGAGGAGTATGTAATGTACAGAGTACAGGGGTCAGGAGTGTGTAATGAACAGGGGTCAGGAGTATGTATTGTACAGAGTACAGGGGTGAGGAGTATGTAATGTACAGGGGTGAGGAGTATGTAATGTACAGAGTACAGGGGTGAGGAGTGTGTAATATACAGAGCACAGGGGTCAGGAGTGTGTAATGTACAGAGTACAGGGGTCAGGAGTGTGTAATGTACAGGGGTCAGGAGTATGTATTGTACAGAGTACAGGGGTGAGGAGTATGTAATGTACAGGGGTGAGGAGTATGTAATGTACAGAGTACAGGGGTGAGGAGTATGTAATGTACAGAGTACAGGGGTCAGGAGTGTGTAATGAACAGGGGTCAGGAGTATGTATTGTACAGAGTACAGGGGTGAGGAGTATGTAATGTACAGGGGTGAGGAGTATGTAATGTACAGAGTACAGGGGTGAGGAGTGTGTAATGTACAGAGCACAGGGGTCAGGAGTGTGTAATGTACAGAGTACAGGGGCAAGGAGTGTGTAATGTACAGGGGTCAGGAGTATGTATTGTACAGAGTACAGGAGTCAGGAGTATAATGTACAGGGGTGAGGAGTATGTAATGTACAGAGTACAGGGGTCAGGAGTATGTAATGTACAGAGTACAGGGGTCAGGAGTGTGTAATGTACAGAGTACATGGGTCAGGAGTGTGTAATGTACAGAGCACAGGGGTCAGGAGTGTGTAATGTACAGAGCACAGGGGTCAGGAGTGTGTAATGTACAGGGGTCAGGAGTATGTATTGTACAGAGTACAGGGGTGAGGAGTATGTAATGTACAGAGGTGAGGAGTATGTAATGTACAGAGCACAGGGGTCAGGAGTGTGTAATGTAGAGTACAGGGGCAAGGAGTGTGTAATGTACAGGGGTCAGGAGTATGTATTGTACAGAGTACAGGAGTCAGGAGTATAATGTACAGGGGTGAGGAGTATGTAATGTACAGAGTACAGGGGCCAGGAGTATGTAATGTACAGAGTACAGGGGTCAGGAGTGTGTAATGTACAGAGTACAGAGGTCAGGGGTGTGCAATGTACGGAGTACAGGGGTCAGGAGTGTGTAATGCACAGAATACAGGGGCCAGGAGTGTGTAATGTACAGAGTACAGGGGTCAGGAGTGTGTAATGTACAGAGTACAGGGGTCAGGAGTGTGTAATGTACAGAGTACAGGGATCAGGAGTGTGTAATGTACAGGGGTCAGGAGTGTGTAATGTACAGAGTACAGGGGTCAGGAGTGTGTAATGTACAGAGTACAGGGGTCAGGACTGTGTAATGTACAGAGTACAGGGATCAGGACTGTGTAATGTACAGAGTACAGGGGTCAGGACTGTGTAATGTACAGAGTACAGGGGTCAGGAGTGTGTAATGTACAGAGTACATGGGTCAGGAGTGTGTAATGTACAGAGTACATGGGTCAGGAGTGTGTAACGTACAGAGTACAGGGGTCAGGAGTGTGTAATGTACAGAGTACAGGGGTCAGGAGTGTGTAATGTACAGAGTACAGGGGTCAGGAGTGTGTAATGAACAGGGGTCAGGAGTATGTAATGTACAGAGTACAGGGGTCAGGAGTATGTAATGTACAGGGGTGAGAAGTATGTAATGTACAGAGTACAGGGGCCAGGAGTATGTACTGTACAGAGTACAGGGGTCAGGAGTGTGTAATGTACAGAGTACAGGGGCCAGGAGTGTGTAATGTACAGAGTACAGGGGTCAGGAGTGTGTAATGAACAGGGGTCAGGAGTATGTAATGTACAGAGTACAGGGGTCAGGAGTATGTAATGTACAGGGGTGAGAAGTATGTAATGTACAGAGTACAGGGGCCAGGAGTATGTACTGTACAGAGTACAGGGGTCAGGAGTGTGTAATGTACAGAGTACAGGGGCCAGGAGTGTGTAATGTACAGGGGTCAGGAGTATAATGTACAGGGGCCAGGAGTATGTAATGTACAGAGTACAGGGGTCAGGAGTGTGTAATGTACAGAGTACAGAGGTCAGGAGTGTGTAATGTACAGAGTACAGGGGTCAGGAGTGTGTAATGTACAGGAGTCAGGAGTGTGTAATGTACAGAGTGCAGGGGTCAGGAGTGTGTAATGTACAGAGTACAGGGGTCAGGAGTGTGTAATGTACAGAGTACAGGAGTCAGGACTGTGTAATGTACAGAGTACAGGGGTCAGGAGTGTGTAATGTACAGAGTACAGGAGTCAGGACTGTGTAATGTACAGAGTACAGGGGTCAGGAGTGTGTAATGTACAGAGTACAGGGGTCAGGAGTGTGTAATGTACAGAGTACAGGGGTCACGAGTGTGTAATGTACAGAGTACAGGGATCAGAAGTGTGTAAGTGTGATCAGAAGTGTGTGCTGTGCTGTGGCTCAGGTGTATAAATAGGTGTGTCCATGTGAATGATAATAAAGAGCGGCACTCTGACAGCCTAATAGGAAGGTGGGAGGAGCCGGGAGCTCACTCAGCAATTCAACATGAAGGCTTTTCTACAAAACCTCCCGACTATCAACAATTTATATATCTATATATATATATATATATATATATATATATATATATATATATATATATATATATATATATATACAGTATATAGATATTGTGACAGACTCACCCGGGATAGAGGCTTTTGGAGGGGACTGAATGCCAGCCTCTTGCCGATCATCGTGGGCCCTGGCATTTGGGGGAACGGTGCTCTTTGTGAGCTGTATGCCTGGGGACCCTTGAGGTGGTATTACTGTGAATTCGGGTCCTGGTCCCCCAGGACACACAGACTCTGGGGACCCTGGATTTGCCATATTAGAAATAGTGGCTGATTCATAATGCTGGGACAAATTATGTTAGGAGATGCTGATGTCAATTCCAGACACCTGTCTGTTGCCTGCTAGAATGTGTATTGTAAATAAGTCTCTAGTATGGGATTCAAGAGTCATTGGATCCCCATTGTTGTTTGTGTTAATTAACTCTGCTATTGTGTGAAGAAGAGTTCTGTGTTGATTTGTGATAATGTTGATTGGGTTTTCTGAGCTACAAGACGGCCAGTCTGGCCTAAAGGTCATGTCTGAGTCATCTAGGCTGTCTAAAGGGATTAGTTAATTAGCCCATGTTAATTAGGTTTCTGGTCACAGGTGTATGTTCAGAGTAATATGAGCACCTCCTCTTTTACTGTATAAAAGAGCCTGTATTCCTGTCAATAAAAGAGATTCCTGGTTGAACTTACATACAGCCTGCCTGGTGTTTGTTCTGAGCTACACAACTGGATTCCATCGACACATAGCTGTAGTTCGAATCCCGAAGCATCGGATGACTGAACCATCAGACGTTGCGATCTGCAATCTGATTCTATAGCCACAGAGGAGTGTCAGGAGAGTGGAACCGAGCGAGCAAGGGGCTCGTTACATTGGTTGGCAGCCGTGGGATTTGCTCTCCAGTTACTGGGACACTCTAAACCAGCCTGCAGGAGAGCCACGCTGAAAGACTTACTTGAGAGCCGGGAGGGACCGGTGGGATCATGCTTCCTTGCCGTGAACACATCCAAACCATCACCTGGATCCAATGTCCAGATAGCAGAAGAGGAGAGGTACAGATACCAGCCGCCATGGATGAGGAATTCAGAAGAAGGTTGCGAGAGATGCAGATACAGCACAGAGGACCAGTATCAGAGCAGGTCCTGGTGGGATGGTTTGATTCTGTCCGCTGTGAACTCTGGAAGGAAGCGCTAGCCCGTGAGCAGCGAAACCAGGGAAAAGTTCTCCCCTCCGTCCATGTAAGGTACTGGTCGCAGTATGAAGTGCGAATGCTGTTATTGGGGGAACAGCCCAACCAGGAGTGGACAGCTGAGTTAAGCAGGCTGATCCGGGCAGAAATGAGGTTGGACGAGAGCTACAGAGCCCTCCAGTGGTATGTAGCCCAAGTGTGCCCATGGACAGCGGATGACAGCCCCACGGAAGGCTTTGACTATGATGGCCTGGGATTGTTGTACTGGAGGCTGTCCAGGGACCCTGACTTTGGGAGTGATCGGGAGTGGCGTTTGGAGGAAATAATGGAGTACATAGAGCGAAGACTGATTGTCTCGGAAGTGCACTGGGCACAGGAAGATTTGGAGTTTCTGGCCGTTCAGGAATGGGAGCTTGAGATGGCCTACAGACGGCTGCTAGACTCTGCTCAGTGCCAGGGCTGGGCTCCCTTTTCCTGGGACTATCAGGAAATACCAGTTGACAACTCTGAAATCCTGGCTGAAGAGTTGACAATGTGGCAGAGCAATAGTGTGCTTTGCCAACCTGCCCCCGCAGCTATGAAGGCGGAGGTCTTATGGCGGATGGAGCAAGTGCTGACTGACCTTGATGATCCTGTTTCTGCATTGGATGATCTTGAAAGGAGGAATGTGCCTGTCCAGCAGAATGCCAGAGAATCGGCAGTGGAAAATCTGGAGATTGCCGTCCCCAAACCTGAAGTGCTGACAACGGGGCAGAGCTCTGCTAACCTCTGCCCAGCACTGATAGCATCTTCTGGGTTCCAGGAACAGGAGATGGTGAACCTCTATCCCCAGACACCAGTTGCAGAGACAGGGGATTTGATAGACTTTTCTGCTGAGGAAGAGCAACCTGGTGAGCCTCCAGCAGAAGAAGAGCTGTTATTAGGGCCAAACTTCACTATGCTCTGCCAAGCACCACCAGCAGTATCTGTCGAGTTACAAGGAACTTCCCCAGCTGAAGTGCTGGTCACCAGACAGAGGGGCCAAGACCTCTTCCCCACACCTGTAGCAGTTTCGGAGACTCAGGGTGAGAAGATGGCAATCACTTCCCAGCAGCAGATACAGGGGGAGAAGGGAGAGGAGGTGTTCTTCGTCCCTCCCCAACAGTTGGCCAGGGTGGAGGAAGCGGTCTTTCCTCCCCAGCAAAGATCCGTGCACCTGGAAGACAGTACCACAGACATGTCGTCCCAGCAGCCAGATGAGGGAATGGAGCAGGAAGCAGCCGGCTCACCTCCCTAATGGCAACTACACAGTTTGGGAGTGGAGAAATCCAGCCTTCTGCCCCAACGGTTAGCCGGAGCGGAGGATGCGGAGTCCCCAGCAGAAGTGCTGGCAACAGGGCAGAGTGCTACCAACCTCTTCCCAGCACCGGAAACAACTGTGGAGTTCCAGGGAGCCGGGGCAGTTGGTCCCTCTCTCCGGCGACAAGCTGATGTAGTGGAGCTGCTACTCCCAGCTGAATTGCTGGCAACAGGACAGAGCGCTGCTGGCCTCTGCCTCGCACCTACAGTTTCTTCTCAGCTTCAGGGAATTGGGACAGTGGGCCCCTCTGTCCAGCAACAGGCCAAGCCATGGAATGGTAAACACCACCCAGCTGAAGCGCTGACAGCCAGACAGAGAGTAAATGACCTCTGCCCCACACCTACTGGGGTCAACTATTCCTTGCAGCCAAGAAAGGAGATCATGCGGGAAGACTATGTGAGTTCACTCTGCCTGACTATAGCATGTCCCGACCAGGTGGAGGTCTGGGACCTTGTTAGTCAGCCTTTGATGGGGGAGAAATGTGACAGACTCACCCGGGACAGAGGCTTTTGGAGGGGACTGAATGCAAGCCTCTTGCTGACCGATTATAGTCCCTGGCATTTGGGGGAACGGTGCTCTTTGTGAGCTGTATGCCTGAGGACCCTTGAGGTGGTGTTACTTTGGATTTAGGTCCATATCCCCCCAAGAGACACAGACTCTGGGGACCCTGGATTTGCCATGTTAGAAATAGTGGCTGATTCATAATGCTGGGACAAATACTGTTAGGAGATGCTGATGTCGATTCCAGCCACCTGTCTGTCTGTTGCCTGCTAGAATGTGTATTGTAAATAAGTCTCTAGTATGGGATCCAAGAGTCATTGGATCCCCATTGTTGTTTGTGTTAATTAACTCTGCTATTGTGTGAAGAAGAGTCTATGTTGATTGTGTTTTCTGAGCTACAAGACGGCCAGTCTGGCCTAAAGGTCATGTCTGAGTCATCTAGGCTGTCTATAGGGATTAGTTAATTAGCTCATGTTAATTAGGTTTCTGGTCACAGGTGTATGTTCAGAGTAATATGAGCACCTCCTCTTTTACTGTATAAAAGAGCCTGTATTCCTGTCAATAAAAGAGATTACTGTTTGAACTTACATACAGCCTGCCTGGTGTTTGTTCTGAGCTACACAACTGAATTCGATCAGCACATAGCTGTAGTTCTAGTCCCGGAGCATCGGATGACCGAACCATCAGACGTTCCCATCTGCAGTCTGATTCTATAGCCGCAGAGGAGTGTCGGGAGAGTGGAACCGAGCGAGCAAGGGTCTCGTTACAGCTATCATCACACCTCCCAACTTTTTGAAATGGAAATGAGGGACACCTATCAGCAAAAGTATGCAGGCATAGGACACCCCCCTGGCCACGCCCCCTTAAAGGAGAATTGTACAAAAAACCCAAGATTGGTTAAACCCACAAGTGTTTTTTTTACCACTTCTATTCCTTTATATTGGCTTCTGGAATTTAGAAATCAGATGAAAGGTTTAGTGCTGGAAAACACTTTTTGATAGATAGAAAGTGCATTTTATATACAATATAATATATATATATATATCAGACCAACATGAGGGACAAATGAGGAGGAATGAGAGACAGAGGGAAAGAGGGACAGAGGGACAGAGGGACAGAGGGACAGAGGGACAGAGAGACAGAGAGACAGAGGGACAGAGGGACAGAGGGACAGAGGGACAGAGAGACAGAGAGACAGAGGGACAGAGGGACAGAGGGACAGAGGGACAGAGGGACAGAGAGACAGAGGGACAGAGAGACAGAGGGACAGAGGGACAGAGGGACAGAGGGACAGAGGGAAAGAGGGACAGAGGGACAGAGGGACAGACGGAAAGAGGGACAGAGGGACAGAGGGACAGAGGGACAGAGGGACATTACTCCACATCAGGGACAGAGGGAAGCTCTGTAGATACTGACCTGTCACTGGGAAGTCAGATCTCTCTGGAAGCCAGGCCAAGCTCCTCCCATCCCAGGTGCGGAGTGGGGGAAGGGAGGAGTTCCCACGTCTGATGTAATGGTCATCGTAGAGCGACACCAAATGTCTTCCGCCAACTTCTCCGTGATGGGAGAGGACGTGCCGTCCCGGTAATCCCTGGAATGGGAAGGAGACGCTCAGTGCTCCTAGAAATACAACCTTCACACTATTGGGAATCGGATGCGGGATTCCCATCTCTATGGATCCGGTTCTCACATCTCCGGAGGATGGCAAAGGAGTCCTCTGTGTGTCTTCTACTCCGAAATCCCACCTGAAATGGTGAACAGAGGGGGGGGAGAGAAGGAGAGACTAGGGGGGAGAGGAGGAGAGACTGGAGGGGAGAGGAGGAGAGACTGGGGGGGGAGAGGAGGAGAGACTGGAGGGGAGAGGAGGAGAGACTGGGGGGGAGAGGAGGAGAGACTGGGGGGGGAGAGGAGGAGAGACTGGGGGGGGAGAGGGGAGGAGAGACTGGGGGGGAGACGGGGAGAGAGGAGAAACTGGGGGGAGGAGGAGAGACGGGGGGGAGAGACTGGGGGGAGGAGGAGAGACTAGTGGGGAGGAGGAGAGACGGGGGGAGAGACTGGGGGGAGGAAGAGTGAGAGAGAACTGGGGTGAGAATCAAAGAGACTCGGGGGGGGCAGAGATGGGGGGGATTTAAATGTGCGGTAAGTTCTCCTGGCTATCAGGTTTGGGGTGAGTTTTGGAACCTGTAATAATTACCTCCATTCTCTTCAGATACGATCGTCTCTGGATTCTATCCGGTTGGCTGTCGGGGAACCGATGAAAGTCGATCTCATAGCAGCTGCTGGATGTTGGGAGGTCACATCTTCTAAACTAAAGAGAAGAATACAAGATAAATGAATTGGGGGGGGGGGGGGGTGAAGACAGTAATGCCCCGTACACCCCTCTCTGCCAATTCCTCCACTGGTCTCCATTCAGTGTCCTCCACCCCTCTCTACCAATCCCTCCACTGTCCTCCATTCAGTGTCCTCCACCCCTCTCTACCAATCCCTCCACTGTCCTCCATTCAGTGTCCTCCACCCCTCTCTACCAATCCCTCCACCCCTCTCTACCAATCCCCCCACTGGTCTCCATTCAGTGTCCTCACCCCTCCCTACCGATCCCTCCACTGACCTCCAATCAGTGTCCTCCACCCCTCTCTACCAATCCCTCCACTGGCCTCCATTCAGTGTCCTCCACCCCTCTCTACCAATCCCTCCACTGATCTCCATTCAGTGTCCTCCACCCCTCTCTGCCAATCCCCCCACTGGTCTCCATTCAGTGTCCTCCACCCCTCTCTGCCAATCCCTCCACTGGTCTCCATTCAGTGTCCTCCACCCCTCCCTACCGATCCCTCCACTGACCTCCATTCAGTGTCCTCCACCCCTCTCTACCAATCCCTCCACTGACCTCCATTCAGTGTCCTCCACCCCTCTCTGCCAATCCCCCCACTGGTCTCCATTCAGTGTCCTCCACCCCTCTCTACCAATCCCTCCACTGGCCTCCATTCAGTGTCCTACACCCCTCTCTACCAATCCCTCCACCTACCTCCATTCAGTGTCCTCCACCCCTCTCTACCAATCCCTCCACCTACCTCCATTCAGTGTCATCCACCCCTCTCTACCAATCCCTCCACTGGCCTCCATTCAGTGTCCTCCACCCCTCTCTGCCAATCCCTCCACTGGCCTCTATTCAGTGTCCTCCATTATTAATAATAATAATACATAAATCCTGTATAATAATAATAATAATAATATATAAATCCTGTATAATAACAATAATATATAAATCCTGTATAATAATAATAATATATGAATCCTGTATAATAATAGTAATAATATATAAATCCCGTATAATAATAATAATATTAATAATAATAATAATATATAAATCCTGTATAATAATAATAATAATATATAAATCCTGTTTAATAATAATAACAATAATAATAATAATACATAAATCCTGTATAATAATAATAATAATAATAATATATAAATCCTGTTTAATAATAATAACAATAATAATAATAATACATAAATCCTGTATAATAATAATAATAATATATAAATCCTGTATAATAATAATAATAATAATAATATATAAATCCTGTATAATAATATGATGATGATCCCTGTGTATGGGAGGGGAGAGATTATAAGGAATATGGATGTGGATCACAGACAGTACCTGTTTCCTCTCCTCAGCCCAGTTCCCAATCAGCACCTTGGTGTTGTATCTCTGCTGCATCCTCCACCCCGACTCACTCCATTTCTTCATCCCGTCTGGAGACGTTGCCATCGCTGGGTGACCCCGGCTCCACTTCTCCCGTGTTTTCTGCAGACAGATCTGTTGTCACCGACTGATCACCGCTCAGCCTGCAGCCACAACAATGTTTACTGCTGCCATGGCAACCGTCCCTGTGTCTGTCCCCGCCCCCTCGCCTGCAGACGATGACTCTGCACAGTACTACTTCTCTTGTCCTGTATGTCGGATGTAATTCTCGGTATCTGTTCTTATTCTGTATGTATGGACTCTGCACAGTACTACTTCTCTTGTCCTGTATGTCGGGTGTAATTCTCGGTATCTGTTCTTATTCTGTATGTATGGAGATTTTTATTTGTAAAAAACAAACAAGATACATAATAACAAACTAACTGACTGAAAATAACATAAATACAACAATTACTGACATGTTGTTTAGGTCAAAAACTTAGCAGTTAAAGGGTATCAATAGTAATAATGTGACAATAAGACTCCTTTCCATAAATCTATACTTCTCCAACATTTCATTATAAGTCAGAATCGGAGTCACTCCGCCCACTACCAGTTTCCATATCAGATTCTGCGGATCCAGGATCAGGGGGCGGACGCCTTTTAGTGGGCGGGTCATCCTCTGAGCCAATCACATACTCCTTTCCCACTCTTTTTAATTCCTGCTCCAGTTCCTGGTCCTCCAGAGAATAGAAGTCAGCATCCGAATCTGATAACGCTTCATACCTATTGGTGGAAAGTGCCGTACCCACTTCTGGTGCCCCTTTCACTTTTTTAGCTGGCTTCTGCACTAATATCCAGTCACTTTCGGGTTTACGGGTAGATTTATCTTTTTTCCTATTCCTCCTCTTCTGACCAGTGATCTTCTCAGAAACAGGAACTGGAACAGAAGAGGAATGTGGGGCCGGCTGCTCCTCAGCCTGCTGAACACTGTCCGTCCGCCCGGGAGTAGTCTCCTGGACCTCCGGGACCACCTCCCCCCTAGTCAATACAGCCCCATTCATTAAAGCTTCCTCCTCTAGTTGTTCTGCTGCAGCCAACAATTCATTGTCTGCAGATTCCCCATCCTTATTATGGAAGGCCTCCGGGCAATCCCTATGGAAATGGCCAAGCCCACCACATAGATTGCACTTAACCTTCTCACAGGTAGAACTGATATGGCCAACCTCCCCACAAAGATTACACTTCAGGATCGTACAAACATTCGCCACATGGCCAGATTTACCACATTTATAACATAACCTGGGCTGACCTGCATAGAAGCAAACTCCTCTCTCCCGCCCAATGAAAAAAGAGTTTGGTAGGTGATGGGTAACATTGTTACTTTGCCTCAACTTAACAAGAACCCTCCAACCACCCGTCCAGATCCCATCACTGTCTTTAGTTTTTGTCAACTCAGAAACCATTTCACAATGTCTTCTAAGCCAGATGACAACATCCTGGGGGGGCACAGTCCTGGGGGGGCACAGTCCTGGGGGGGCACAGACTCATTCCAGAACATGATGGTAACATTTGCTGTGTCAGGTTTGGAGATGGGAATAAAGATGAAATTCCTCCAACCCTCTTTGTCCCGCAAACCACTGAAACTGGCCCAGAACCTGTCTAAGTCAGACATGAGCTTAAAGCTGACATCATAACCTTGTCTGTCAGGGAGATTGATGACTGCCAGTATGTCTGCAGGAGCAAACCCCATCTGATGACACAGCAACTCCCTTACTACAAACCTCCTATCAGGGAGCTCCTCTCTGGAACCCCTATGCTTCAATCTGACCACATTCCTTCTCTTAAAGGCCTGACCAGTATAATTGTTACTGGTGGAAAAAGAAGGGGCCCCACGGCTCCAGGCATTCCGAGGAGGGACATGACCAGATGGACCAGCATTCCCTTGTGGAGCAGGTGGAGGATCCACCAAAGGGGGGAAGTCCTGAGAGTTATTCTGAACTGACTCCTCCATCGCTACATTCTCAGAGCCCTCAGACTGCTGATGACCCCATTCAGATATACCAGCATTGATAACATCAGAAACATTCACCACATCAATATTAGTGACATCATCACTGCACCTCATATCATCATTACTAGTTACCCCAGTGTTACTCCCCCCATGAGCACCAGTCCCCCCAGCATGGCTCCCACCATGAGCACCAGTCCCCCCAGCATGGCTCCCACCATGAGCACCAGTCCCCCCAGCATGGCTCCCACCATGAGCACCAGTCCCCCCAGCATGGCTCCCCCCATGAACACCAGTCACCCCAGCATGGCTCCCACCATGAGCACCAGTCCCCCCAGCATGGCTCCCCCCATGAACACCAGTCACCCCAGCATGGCTCCCCCCATGAACACCAGTCACCCCAGCATGGCTCCCCCCATGAACACCAGTCACCCCAGCATGGTTCCCACCATGAACACCAGTCCCCCCAGCATGGCTCCCACCAGGAGTACTAGTGGCAGCAGCACTGTTCTCACAATCCATGTGCTGGGAGTCCACCATGTCACTCCCCTGAGTCTCCTGTACTGTGAATGTCTGCTGGGTTATACTGATGTTCCCACCACCCTCCAGAGCTGGAAGTCCAGCAGGAGGATCTGCTCCAACCTCACTGTCCTCCAGAGGTTGCACAGACTTCCCTTCAGGAGACACATGTGGTGGCTGCGTGCGTTGGACCGAATCCCCAGAGTCTGACTCTGTAGAAAACTCAATCCTTCCACTCAATCCCGCCTCAAATCGATCACAATTGTGGTACACCTCCGCCACTGGTCCCAGTTCTTCCAGAACAGCATCAATGTCCTTTGACACGCTGGCCAGTTCAATGCCCAGGGAGTTCAGTTTGCTGTCATATAAAATTTCCTTCTTGGGGTTGGCAGCTTTAAGTCTATAAACACATTCAATCTGCTTCTGGATCTTAGTCTTGGTTTTTCTCAGGGACTCCATTCTTTTTACAAGGAAAGGAATCTTGTCAGCCAGGTGCAGCGCAGGTTCAGACTTTAACACTTTCTGCTTCGCGGCTGCAGGACGCTTGAAATTCTTGTCCATCTTCCCATTACCAGTGCTGGTCTGAGGGTCTCTGCTGGGTGTAGATGATTTCACTGGGGCAGATTGTGGAAAATTATTACCGCCCTCCTCTTTATTCTGCTGCAGCTTAGAGCGCGATGAACGTCCCTGGCCGCTGCCCACCATTACACACTGTTGTAAGTTCTCTTTAATGGTTTTTTGTTCTAAGGAAGTTCTGGTGTATTTGCGAGGAGTACTGGGAGAAACCGATGTCTCTGCTCCACTCTGAGCTCTATGAGCTGCACTCTGCTGAGCTTGCTGTGGTTGTAATGGATGGCTGGATTGGATCACGCTTCCAGAACTTGGACTGTACTGGGTGGTGTTAGTAAGTTGCTGGACTGAATGAGCCCCACTCTGAGGGGTTTGCATTGACTGTAATGACTGGCTGGATTGAGTTGCACTTCCAGAGTCTGGACTGTGCTGAGCGATAATAACATGTCTCTGAACAGTCTGAGCTGCACTGTGCTGGGCTTGCTGGGCCTGCAATGACTGGCTGGACTGAGAACTCTTTTGCTGAATAACATCACCAGACTTCCTCTTATCAGTATTATCGGTACTTTTCATACAAACATTTCCACGTCTACTTACAGTCTCTGCAAGTGTCTTCCCATTCCCAGAGCTCCGTCCTCCGACTTCACCACCAACCACAGCTTCACCTGACAGTCCTTGTGTAGGCCGGAAAGCCTGGGACTCTCCTGAGAGAGATCCCCGCCCAGGGGAGCCCAACCCTGGGCTTGTACCAGACATCAGAGGAGCTCAGCACCACACAGACTTCAGCTGCTCCACAAGCAGCCACACCCTCTGCACAGTACTACTTCTCTTGTCCTGTATGTCGGGTGTAATTCTCGGTATCTGTTCTTATTCTGTATGTATGGACTCTGCATAGTACTACTTCTCTTGTCCTGTATGTTAGGTGTAATTCTCGGTATCTGTTCTTATTCTGTATGTATGGACTCTGCATAGTACTACTTCTCTTGTCCTGTATGTTAGGTGTAATTCTCGGTATCTGTTCTTATTCTGTATGTATGGACTCTGCACAGTACTACTTCTCTTGTCCTGTATGTCGGGTGTAATTCTCGGTATCTGTTCTTATTCTGTATGTATGGACTCTGCACAGTACTACTTCTCTTGTTCACTAAGTTCAATGTGGAACTTTCTATATTTGTTTTAAAGGTGAAGTGTATGTATACAGTACAAACAATGTACTGTATATATATATAACAAATAAACAAATAAAATAACAATGTTACTTTGTATCTCTCTATCTCCCGGCTGATCAATGTTTATAAACAATGTTACTTTGTATCTCTCTATCTCTCCCGTCTGATCAATGTTTATAAACAATGTTACTTTGTATCTTTCCTCTGAGCAATGTTTGTAAACATTGTCTGTCTTTTGGCAGAATTGCTTCTCCAGCTGCTGTTTGTATTGGTTGTCATTCTGAGATGTGGGAGTGGCCAGGAAGAAGCAATGCTTTGTTTGCAGTATTGTCTATTGTAATCTTTCCATGTGGAGATTTTTTATGCAGTTCTATAAAATTAAAAACAAAACAAATGAATGTAAATAAAGTTGAAGTATTGATGGTAAATATAAACAGATATAAAATCCTCTACATCTTGGAATTGCCCTGGTGGGGGGAGGAGCAGCGCAGGGCTGATACATTGTTGAAGGTTCTATGGGGTCTATTTTCTATTTCTTGGGGTCCTTTAGGTGGTTAGTTTAGTTTTGAAGTAAAGAGGTTCCCTTTCTCTCTCTGCCCCCAGCGGCTCTCTATTGTAGCTATTGAGGCCTGTGGACTGCATTGGCCACGTTATTATAAAAGTGATGGAACCCAGCTTCCTATGGTTGTCTGTTTTGTAGAAGTCACTGTTTCTTGCACCGTTTCCTGTCTGGACAGATTCCTGGATGGAGGGGTCGGCACTCATGATGACCACCTGGGCAGATCTCAGTTCTCTAACGGGGAAAGATGCAGGGTCTGCATCGCTTTGGTAGACATCTTAGGGAAAAAATAAAATTCCTGTTGCAGGGGATGTTTAAAAAATGAGTTGTATCTTAGTACAGACTTCTGAGAAAATCAGTGAGCCAATCACACAGCAGGGAATGACACTTTTGGGGCATTCTATAGACAGCAGTGTACAGAACGCCTCCAGGTTGCCATATTGCATGGAAAATATCGATAGTTTTAGAAAATGACAACGATTGTAGATTGAAATGGAAAGATCAATTTTATTAACATTAATTACAAAAGAACGTTTGGTGTATGCAGGGTAGGAGGTTGTGTTCTCCGAGGAGGGTAGAGGAGGTTGTGTGTTCTCAAGGTGGGTAGAGGAGGTTGTGTGTTCCCGAGGAGGGTAGAGGAGGTTGTGTGTTCCCGAGGAGGGTAGAGGAGGTTGTGTGTGCCCGAGGAGGGTAGGAGGTTGTGTGTGCCCGAGGAGGGTAGAGGAGGTTGTGTGTTCCCGAGGAGGGTAGAGGAGGTTCTGTGTTCCCGAGGAGGGTAGAGGAGGTTGTGTGTTCCCGAGGAGGGTAGAGGAGGTTGTGTGTTCCCGAGGAGAGTAGAGGAGGTTGTGTGTGCCCGAGGAGGGTAGAGGAGGTTGTGTGTTCCCGAGGAGGGTAGAGGAGGTTGTGTGTTCCCGAGGAGGGTAGGAGGTTGTGTGTGCCCGAGGAGGGTAGAGGAGGTTGTGTGTTCCCGAGGAGGGTAGAGGAGGTTCTGTGTTCCCGAGGAGGGTAGAGGAGGTTGTGTGTCCCGAGGAGCGTAGAGGAGGTTGTGTGTCCCAAGCAGGGTAGGAGGTTGTGTGTTCCCGAGGAGGGTAGGAGGTCGTGTGTCCCTGAGGTGGGTAGAGGAGGTTGTGTGTTCCCGAGGAGGGTAGGAGGTTGTGTGTTACCGAGGAGGGTAAAAGGAGGCTGTGCATCCCCGAGGAGGGTAGGAGGTTGTGTGTTCCCGAGGTGGGTAGGAGGTTGTGTGTTTCCGAGGAGGGTAGAGGAAGTTGTGTGTTCCCAAGGTGGGTAGAGGAGGTTGTGTGTTCTCAAGGTGGGTAAAGGAGGTTGTGTGTTCCTGAGGCGGGTAGAGGAGGTTGTGTGTTCCTGAGGCAGGTAGAGGAGGTTGTGTGTTCCCGAGGAGGGTAGAGGAGGTTGTGTGTTCCCGAGGAGGGTAGAGGAGGTTGTGTGTTCCCGAGGAGGGTAGAGGAGGTTCTGTGTTCCCGAGGAGGGTAGAGGAGGTTGTGTGTCCCCGAGGAGGGTAGAGGAGGTTGTGTGCTCCCAAGGAGGGTAGGAGGTTGTGTGTTCCCGAGGAGGGTAGAGGAGGTTCTGTGTTCCCGAGGTGGGTAGAGGAGGTTCTGTGTTCCCGAGGAGGGTAGAGGAGGTTGTGTGTCCCCGAGGAGGGTAGAGGAGGTTGTGTGTTCCCGAGGTGGGTAGAGGAGGTTGTGTGTTCCCGAGGAGGGTAGAGGAGGTTGTGTGTCCCCGAGGAGGGTAGAGGAGGTTGTGTGTTCCCGAGGTGGGTAGAGGAGGTTGTGTGTTCCCGAGGAGGGTAGAGGAGGTTGTGTGTTCCCGAGGAGGGTAGAGGCGGTTGTTTGTTCCCGAGGATGGTAGAGGAGGTTGTGTGTCCCAAGCAGGGTTGGAGGTTGTGTGTTCTGAGGTGGGTAGAGGAGGTTGTGTGTGCCAAAGGAGGGTAGAGGAGGTTGTGTGTCCCAAGCAGGATAGGAGGTTGTGTCCCCCCCCGAGGAGGGTAGGAGGTTGTGTGTCCTGAGGAGGGTAGAGGAGGTTGTGTGTTCCCGAGGAGGGTAGGAGGTTGTGTGTTTCCGAGGAGGCTAGAGGAGGTTGTGTGTTCCCGAGGAGGGTAGAGAAGGTTGTGTGTTCCCGAGGAGGGTAGAGGAGGTTGTGTGTTCCCGAGGAGGGTAGAGGAGGTTGTGTGTTTCCGAGGAGGGTAGGAGGTTGTGTGTTTCCGAGGAGGGTAGGAGGTTGTGTGTCCCGAGGAGCGTAGAGGAGGTTGTGTGTCCCAAGCAGGGTAGGAGGTTGTGTGTTCCCGAGGAGGGTAGGAGGTTGTGTGTCCCTGAGGTGGGTAGAGGAGGTTGTGTGTTCCCGAGGAGGGTAGGAGGTTGTGTGTTCCCGAGGAGGGTAGGAGGTTGTGTGTTCCTGAGGTGGGTAGGAGGTTGTGTGTTTCCGAGGAGGGTAGAGGAAGTTGTGTGTCCCCAAGGTGGGTAGAGGAGGTTGTGTGTTCTCAAGGTGGGTAAAGGAGGTTGTGTGTTCCTGAGGCGGGTAGAGGAGGTTGTGTGTTCCTGAGGCGGGTAGAGGAGGTTGTGTGTTCCCGAAGAGGGTAGAGGAGGTTGTGTGTTCCCGAGGAGGGTAGAGAAGGTTGTGTGTTCCCGAGGAGGGTAGAGGAGGTTGTGTGTTCCCGAGGAGGGTAGAGGAGGTTGTGTGTTTCCGAGGAGGGTAGGAGGTTGTGTGTTTCCGAGGAGGGTAGGAGGTTGTGTGTCCCGAGGAGGGTAGAGGAGGTTGTGTGTCCCAAGCAGGGTAGGAGGTTGTGTGTTCCCGAGGAGGGTAGGAGGTTGTGTGTTTCCGAGGAGGGTAGGAGGTTGTGTGTCCCGAGGAGGGTAGAGGAGGTTATGTGTCCCAAGCAGGGTAGGAGGTTGTGTGTTCCCGAGGAGGGTAGGAGGTTGTGTGTCCCTGAGTTGGGTAGAGGAGGTTGTGTGTTCCCGAGGAGGGTAGGAGGTTGTGTATTCCCGAGGAGGGTAGGAGGTTGTGTGTCCCGAGGAGGGTAGGAGGTTGTGTGTTACCGAGGAGGGTAAAAGGAGGTTGTGCGTCCCCGAGGAGGGTAGGAGGTTGTGTGTTCCCGAGTTGGGTAGGAGGTTGTGTGTTTCCGAGGAGGGTAGAGGAGGTTGTGTGTTCCCGAGGTGGGTAGAGGAGGTTGTGTGTTCTCAAGGTGGGTAGAGGAGGTTGTGTGTTCCCGAGGTGGGTAGTGGAGATTGTGTGTTCCTGAGGTGGGTAGAGGAGGTTGTGTGTTCCTGAGGTGGGTAGAGGAGGTTGGTGTTCCCAAGGTGGGTAGAGGAGGTTGTGTGTTTCCGAGGAGGGTAGAGGAGGTTGTGTGTTCCTGAGGCGGGTAGAGGAGGTTGTGTGTTCCCGAGGCGGGTAGAGGAGGTTGTGTTTTCCCGAGGCGGGTAGAGGAGGTTGTGTTTTCCCGAGGCGGGTAGAGGAGGTTGTGTTTTCCCGAGGTGGGTAGAGGAGGTTGTGCGTTCCCGAGGTGGGTAGAGGAGGTTGTATGTTCCCGAGGTGGGTAGAGGAGGTTGTGTGTTCTCGAGGTGGGTAGAGGAGGTTGTGTATTCTCAAGGTGGGTAGAGGAGGTTGTGTGTTCCCGAGGAGGGTAGGAGGTTGTGTGTCCCGAGGAGGGTAGGAGGTTGTGTGTTCCTGAGGTGGGTAGAGGAGGTTGGTGTTCCCAAGGTGGGTAGAGGAGGTTGTGTTTTCCCGAGGTGGGTAGAGGAGCTTGTGTGTTCCTGAGGTGGGTAGAGGAGGTTGTGTGTTCCTGAGGTGGGTAGAGGAGGTTGGTGTTCCCAAGGTGGGTAGAGGAGGTTGTGTTTTCCCGAGGTGGGTAGAGGAGGTTGTGTGTTCCCAAGGTGGGTAGAGGAGGTTGTGTGTTCCCGAGGTGGGTAGAGGAGGTTGTGTGTTCCAGAGGTGGGTAAAGGAGGTTGTGTGTACCTGAGGTGGGTAGAGGAGGTTGTGTGTTCCTGAGGTGGGTAGAGGAGGTTGTGTGTTCCTGAGGTGGGTAGAGGAGGTTGTGTGTTCCAGAGGTGGGTAAAGGAGGTTGTGTGTACCTGAGGTGGGTAGAGGAGGTTGTGTCTTCCCGAGGTGGGTAGAGGAGGTTATGTTTTCCCGAGTTGGGTAGAGGAGGTTGTGTTTTCCCGAGTTGGGTAGAGGAGGTTGTGTTTTCCCGAGTTGGGTAGAGGACGTTGTGTGTTCCCAAGGTGGGTAGAGGAGGTTGTGTGTTCCCAAGGTGGGTAGAGGAGGCTGTGTGTTTCCGAGGTGGGTAGAGGAGGTTGTGTGTTCCCGAGGTGGGTAGAGGAGGTTGTGTGTTCCCGAGTTGGGTAGAGGAGGTTGTGTTTTCCCGAGTTGGGTAGAGGACGTTGTGTGTTCCCAAGGTGGGTAGAGGAGGTTGTGTGTTCCCAAGGTGGGTAGAGGAGGTTGTGTGTTCCCGAGGTGGGTAGAGGAGGCTGTGTGTTTCCGAGGAGGGTAGAGGAGGTTGTGTGTTCCCGAGTTGGGTAGAGGAGGTTGTGTTTTCCCGAGTTGGGTAGAGGACGTTGTGTGTTCCCAAGGTGGGTAGAGGAGGTTGTGTGTTCCCGAGGTGGGTAGAGGAGGTGGTGTGCTCCCTTTGAGCCCGGATCACACATCCTTGCTGCAATGCTGCAGATCAGCCGCCCACCATGGAACATACAAGCTTAGTATGTTAGCCCGTGTGTCTCGGTATGACGTGGAGTCGGTGTCAGGACGTGTAAGGTGTTCCCACCAGCCCTTAAGTTCCTTGGACAGCCGCGCTCTGAGGGGAATACAAGCCGGGAACAATTATTCTGGATGGCAGCTTCAGAACACAAGCGGGAATCAGAAATGTCTTTCCTCACTAGAAATGTCTGTAAATTTGAATGAATGTTAATGAAAGCTGAAGGCCCCCAAAGCATGTTCTTCATAAGTCAGAAAGGTGATCAGCGCTCTTCGTGGAGGGAATTCATGGTCTCTGAGGACACTTTTGTCCCTTTATTGGAAGCAAGTCTGTAAATATAACTGTCAGGGCACCATTGGCACCGAACCGGGGCGTCGGCGTACGCCTATGCGCCGGCGCGCGCCGTTGCGCGCTGCTCAGCAAATATCTGCTGTTCCCGGGCATCGGCGCGGCGCTAGGGCGCGCGCGGGTTCGCGGCGCTTGGGCGCGCGCGTGTGTGCACGTGGGCGCGGACGGGCGTGCGCGCGTTCGCGATAGCGCCGGTTTGGCGCCAAAGTGCATTTAAAAGCCCCTCTGTGCTGTGACACATTGCTGCTTCGTCTCAGCTTCGTGATTCTAGTATTAGTTATCTGATTGTTTGCTACCTATCTGACCCGGCTTGTTTGACCATCCGTCCTGCTCCAATCCGACCCGGCTTGTCTGACTACTCTTATGCTACCTACCTGATACCGTTGCCGAACTCTGCCTGCCTACTGACTCTGCGTCTGCCTGCTGTACTTGCCTGCCTTATATCCTAGCTGACCCGGATCGTCTGACTCTGCTTGTTCCTGTTGTCCTTGCTGTTGCACCTTCAGCTTCAGCTCCAGAGACCTCTGCACATTCAAGCGTTCCAGTCTGCTGCTTCCAGTCTCACCTGATCTGCAGTCCAGCCATCCCTGCGGGATCTCTCACCTCTTCTGCATCAGAGACTCAGCTCAACAGGCACTCCTACCCCACTGCGCTCAGGAGACCACTGTCCCCACTCCAGTGGCTCCTGAACCAGCGTTGTATGAGAGGTCTTCTCCTACAAGTCAGGCTCTCCTACCAGGTACCTAACAGTACGAAGCAGCCATGTCTGAGCCTGCAGGAGATACCTCTCCATTGAAGGAGATATGCACACACCTGGCAGCCCTCACCCAAGCAGTACAGGCTCTTCAGGCCAATTACAACAGACTGGAGGGACAAGTCCAGAACCTCGCAGGGGTTAATCCTTCAACCTCCTCTTCACCGGCCGCCCCAACACAGACTGTTCCAGGGCCTTCAGTGGTAATGCTCCCTCCTGAACCACGAGTTCCCACTCCTGAAAGATTCTCCGGAGACCGGTCTAAGTTTCGAGGTTTTCGCAATGCCTGCCAGCTCTTTTTTGCCTTACAGCCCAGAACCTTTTCATTGGAAGCCACAAAAGTTGGATTTGTCATTTCCCTCCTCCAAGGGGAACCACAGACCTGGGCACACCGTTTACTTGAAGGGGACTCAGCCCCAACCCAATCCTTATCAGCCTTCTTCGAAGCTATGGCACAATTGTATGAGGATCCTCAACTGACTGTCACAGCTGAATCTGCTCTGCTCGCGCTCCAACAAGGCCGCAAACCTGCGGAGGACTATGTTGCTGAATTTAGACGTTGGAGCGCGGATACCCAGTGGAACGACGCGGCTCTGCGTCATCAATTCCGCATTGGACTGTCTGAAAATCTAAAAGATGAACTGGCCCGAGTCGGTATTCCAAACACCTTGGAGGCCTTGATCACCCTATCTATCCAGATCGATCGTCGCCTCCGAGAACGCCGATCTGAACGAGCAGTCCAACCTAACCGCCCGACCTGGATGACACCACGTGCACCAATTCCTGCATCTCGCTACCTACCTGTGCCAAGTCCACCGCCAGTCAATACCACATTGGATACCTCCGAACCAATGCAGCTAGGTCTGAAGCGACCTGCCCTGACCCCCGAAGAACGTGCCCGTCGCCGACAATTGAATCTGTGTCTCTACTGTGGAGGAACCGGGCATTATGTCCATAATTGCCCAATCAGAATGAGTAAGTGTTCATCCCCTATACCTACCAATCTCTCTGCTTTATCCACAAATTCTACCCATCTTGCCATTCCTCTCTCATTACAGCTTCAAGAAAAGACACTCCAAGTCAACGCAATTATTGACTCCGGGGCATGCAGCTGCTTCATAGACTTAAGTTTTGCCAACCTGCACAACATCCCTTTACAGACTAAAGCCCATGGACTCTCTGTCTTCCTTGCTGATGGCTCCCGTATCAGATCTGGACAAGTGACACAAGAAACCCTGCCATTACCCGCTACGACTTCTTCTCAACACAAGGAACTGCTGACCCTTGACGCCATCTCCTCTCCCATGTTTCCCATTATCCTGGGCATTCCCTGGCTTCAGGCCCACAATCCACACATCCATTGGGCAACTGGAGAAATAAAATTTCTGTCACCCTACTGTCAGGAACACTGTCTGGCGAAAGTCTCGGATCCCCAAGCTACTCTACTTTGTGTGGACTCCGACCAGACCAATCGTCAAGCTATTCCCAAACACTATCATGACTACTTGGATGTCTTCAGCAAAAAAGGGGCAGATTCTCTTCCACCTCATCGTCCCTACGATTGCCCCATCGAGTTGCTGCCAGGATCCGAAATTCCCTTTGGACGCATCTTCCCCCTATCCGAAAAGGAACAAGAAGTGTTGAAAGCATACATTGATGAAAACTTAGCCAAAGGATTTATTCGCCACTCTACTTCTCCAGCAGGGGCAGGAATATTCTTTGTCACCAAGAAGGACAAATCTCTCCGCCCGTGTATTGACTACCGGGAATTGAATAAGATCACGATTAAAAATCGGTATCCCCTACCCTTGATACCCGAATTATTCCAGAAATTAAGGACTGCTGTTATTTTTTCTAAGCTTGATCTAAGAGGGGCCTACAATCTGATCCGCATTCAGGCTGGGCATGAGTGGAAAACAGCTTTTCGGACCCGATTCGGGCATTATGAATATCTAGTCATGCCTTTTGGACTCTGTAATGCCCCTGCAACTTTTCAACACCTAATTAATGATGTGCTTAGAGACTTTTTAGACCTGTTTGTGATCGCATATCTAGACGATATTTTGATCTTCTCGGAATCCCTAGAGCTCCATCGGAAACATGTTTGTCAAGTATTGGGTCGTCTCCGCTTACACAGGCTGTATGCAAAAGCGGAAAAATGCGAATTCGAGAAACAAAGCATCCAATTCCTGGGCTTGATTATCTCATCGACTGGCATCAAGATGGACCCACAAAAGGTTTCTGCCGTTCTGGACTGGCCGGTACCCCTGGACAAAAAAGGGGTTCAGCGATTCATCGGGTTCGCAAACTTTTACAGGAAGTTCATCAGGGGGTTCTCTGCTATAATCGCACCAATCACACAACTGACCAAGCAGAATACCCGTTTCTCCTGGAATCATCTAGCCCAAGAGGCTTTTGTGAACCTTAAGAGACTTTTCACTTCAGCACCTATTCTTAGTCACCCTGAACCATCCTTGCCATTCATTCTAGAAGTGGACGCTTCTGAAATAGCGGTCGGTGCAATACTCTCGCAACGAAAGGGCAGTAAGGATATTATGCATCCCGTAGGATTCTTCTCCCGAAAACTCTCCCCTGCAGAAAGAAACTATGATGTCGGTGATCGAGAGCTTCTCGCCATCAAGACTGCATTAGAGGAGTGGAGGTAACTGTTGGAGGGGGCTGTGCATCCAGTACTAATTTACACTGATCATAAGAACCTAGAATATTTGCGATCCGCTAAAAGGTTGAAACCCCGTCAAGCCCGTTGGGCGCTGTTTTTCTCACGCTTTGCATTCCACATTACGTATCGACCGGGTTCAAGAAATGTTAAACCAGACGCATTATCTCGAATGCATGACAACCCAAAGGATCTATCTGCCCCAGACACCATTTTACCTGCAAACAATTTTTTGCTCATTCAAGCTGATCTTCTTTCTCAGATTAAGGAAGCATCTTCTGAAGCAACCAGACCCTCAGGCCTTACCCTAAGTAGCAAGGACGGACTGTTCTGGAAAGGTAGTCAAATTTTTGTTCCTGAGGAGGTTCGGGTCAAGGTCCTGGCACTCCTTCACGATCACCCATTGGCAGGTCACTTTGGGGTTCGTAAAACTCTGGAATTGGTACAGCGTACTTTCTGGTGGCCCAACTTGAAGGACTTTTGTGAGAGATACGTCAAATCTTGCCCTATCTGTACCCAGAATAAGACATCCAGGAGTAGAGCTTGGGGTCTGTTAAAACCCTTGCCTGTACCCGATAGGCCCTGGAAGATGATATCCATGGACTTTATTGTGGAACTCCCATGTTCAGAAGGTTGTTCTACTATTTTTGTGATAGTAGACCGTTTTACCAAGATGGCCCACTTTCTCCCATTAAAAGGAACTCCGTCAGCTATGGAAACAGCTCACATTTTTATTAAAGAAATCATTAGACTCCACGGAATTCCTGTAAACATAACCTCTGACAGGGGGGTACAATTTACCTCACGTTTTTGGAGAGCCCTGTGTGAATCTTTAAAAATCAAGCTGGCTCTGTCTTCGGCCTATCACCCTCAGACCAACGGTCAGACGGAAAGGACCAATCAGACTCTTGAGCAGTACATCAGATGTTTTACCTCTTTCTCACAGGATGATTGGGTATCCTTGCTGCCACTAGCAGAATTTGCCTACAACAATGCCAAACACTCAGCCACCGGTCAATCCCCCTTTTTTGCCAATTATGGGTTCCATCTAACCTTTTTACCTGATTTCCTTCCAGAGTCTTCAGTCCCGGCAGTACAGAGTACGGTAGACTTCATCAACCACAACAACCAGATGTTGCAGGAAGCAGTATCCAAGGCTCAGGCGGACAGCAAGAGGATCTTTGACCGAAAGAGAAGAGGGGAATTGAAGCTTCAGCTTGGTGACCAGGTATGGCTATCTACAAGTAACATTAAACTAGCATGTCCCTCTAAGAAGTTGGCACCTAGATTTATGGGACCGTTTCCGGTCAAAAGAAAGATCAATGAAGTTTCATATGAACTGACTTTACCTGACTCTCTCAAAATACATCCCGTGTTTCATGTGTCATTGCTCAAACCTGCTGTACCTGATCCCTTCCCCGGCAGAGGAACTAGACCTCCTGAGCCCATTATGGTTGATGGCAACGAGGAATTTGAGGTCGAGGCTATCCTTGATTGCAGGAAAAGACAAGGTCAGATCCAGTTCCTAATTAAGTGGAGGGGCTACGGCCCAGAAAGTAATTCTTGGGAACCAGATTGTAATGTACATGCCAGACGTTTAGTGCAAGCCTATTTTTCTAGTCATCCGGAGAAGAGAAGGCTTTTGGGCACCCGGAGGTTGCCCCTTGGGGGGGGCAATGTCAGGGCACCATTGGCACCGAACCGGGGCGTCGGCGTACGCCTATGCGCCGGCGCGCGCCGTTGCGCGCTGCTCAGCAAATACCTGCTGTTCCCGGGCATCGGCGCGGCGCTAGGGCGCGCGCGGGTTCGCGGCGCTTGGGCGCGCGCGCGTGTGCACGTGGGCGCGGACGGGCGTGCGCGCGTTCGCGATAGCGCCGGTTTGGCGCCAAAGTGCATTTAAAAGCCCCTCTGTGCTGTGACACATTGCTGCTTCGTCTCAGCTTCGTGATTCTAGTATTAGTTATCTGATTGTTTGCTACCTATCTGACCCGGCTTGTTTGACCATCCGTCCTGCTCCAATCCGACCCGGCTTGTCTGACTACTCTTATGCTACCTACCTGATACCGTTGCCGAACTCTGCCTGCCTACTGACTCTGCCTCTGCCTGCTGTACTTGCCTGCCTTATATCCTAGCTGACCCGGATCGTCTGACTCTGCTTGTTCCTGTTGTCCTTGCTGTTGCACCTTCAGCTTCAGCTCCAGAGACCTCTGCACATTCAAGCGTTCCAGTCTGCTGCTTCCAGTCTCACCTGATCTGCAGTCCAGCCATCCCTGCGGGATCTCTCACCTCTTCTGCATCAGAGACTCAGCTCAACAGGCACTCCTACCCCACTGCGCTCAGGAGACCACTGTCCCCACTCCAGTGGCTCCTGAACCAGCGTTGTATGAGAGGTCTTCTCCTACAAGTCAGGCTCTCCTACCAGGTACCTAACAATAACCTTCCTCCTTTATCTTGTTCTTGGTGCACTCCGAGAGCTCTTCATGTGACAGCAAGGGCTCTTCCTCTCCTCCATTCACATGTGCTCTGGGCTGGATCACGATTGGTTGGCCGTGGATAGCAGGGAGTTTACACTCTATAGGGAAGTCCATGTTGCTTTCTTTTATAATACAAATCAGAAAATACCGAGGACTGTCTCCATACCCCCATGTGACAAGGCTGGGCCAATTAGCAAAGAAAGGGAGTAGGCAAGTGCAGTCTACTTTCTCCACTGCAGGTGGCGCTCAACTGTAGCGGCATTGCAGGGGAAAGTGAAGTCGAGAGTAACAGGGTTCCTGTATGTTTTTTTGGGTCACTGGGGAAGCTATACGATTGGATGCTCCCACCCCATGTGACTCTAGCAGTCATCTTTGATCAGGCAGAGCCTATTTAAGGCCCTGGCAGTGATTAGCAGCAGGGAGAGGTTCCAGACGAGTAGGGAAAGGATAGGGACACGCATCCCACTCCTCAACACCAGTGTTCATTTTGGCAGCAATTTTTGATTTAGTTTTAGTCCCATTTTAGTCATCTCAATTGTTTTTAATTCTAGTCGTATTTAGTCATACACATGAAGATAGCTGATCCCTCATGAGCGCCACCCCCTATTTGAGGTCAATCAGTTTCTGAGTGTCTCTCATGGCACAAGCTACAATCGCATAGCAGGCTGGACCCAAAAGGGTGGAAGAGGAGCCAATCAAGAGATCTGATTCGGACCACTGGGCCAACATGGTGTGGTGATCTACCTTGAGGGGGAGGAATTATCTTGAAGTTGCAAGTTACTTGAATCATCCAGTTACCAAATTCACATCGGCCATTTTGACATGTCAACAGCACCGTCCAAATAGGTACTGTGCCAACTTTGTGGCACCACACCAATTCCCAAAAATAGTTCCTGTACTACTTTTAGCAGCTTTCAGGGGCGACTTGAATAGACATCTGTGCATGAACCCGCCCCGATGTCTGTCAAATTGCCCCCCGAAGTCGGACTGCATTGCCGGTATGATCCAAAATTCAGGTGTTCCATTAGAAAGTCTGGAGGTTTTTAGGGTCAAAACTTGAAAAAAGTAGGTCCAAATATACAGTTTTTTTTAGGGGGGGGGGGCAATAAATTCCTCTCCAGGGGTGATAAATACATTGTATGTGGTCTCTGGTACAGATACACTATATCACCAAAAGTATTGGTACACCTTCCTTTACACGCTCATGAACTTTAATGACATCCCAGTCTTAGTCCGTAGGGTTCAATATTGAGTTGGCAATTTTTTATTTTGAGAAGCTTGCAAACAAGAAACTTTTTTTTTACAAAAAATAAATATTAAAACATTTTTTTAAATTTTTTATGTATACATAACATAACTGTATACATGACTAAACATAATAATAAAGGCCTACTTCAACCTATAATATATGAACAAAAGGTTGTTTTTTTTCCAACCAAGAGCAATATCATTGTATTATATTATAATATATATATATATATATATATATATATATATATCACAGACTTCAAAAATTCTACACATTACTCAACTCAATTAACATTCAGACCAAGAAATATAGATTATCATGTCAAATACGGGCGATTACATATCTCTAATATTTGGCGAAACATGTAGGGATTGCTACCAGTAATTGCCACAGACATATGGATACTCTGGCCAGTATTTACTATTTGGATATGCTGTGTTTTACGCACCCATGATTGTTTTGTCTGATGTGTTTCTATGTAATAAAATATTTTTATACTATAAACAAAACTGGTTTCTATATTTTGTTGGTCACCGCTTTAATCCCAAGTCCAAACCCTATATTTATACTCTATTAATATCAGGGATGAGGTGCCGGCTCTTTTGAGGTCACCCAATCCACACCGTATCACAAACAATAGATTATCCTATGTACGTCGCCTTTCTTCAAAATTATGTTTATCCTTCAAAATCTAAGGGAGTGTCCGTAGAGAAAACAAGGAAAGAACCCAACACCCCGAGATCAACAAACAGCAGCCATGGGCCTGACATTCCTCCACGCCTTTATCCAGACCCCCCCCCCCCGCCATCTGTCTTTCTCGAGACCCCCAATATTTTCCCCACCTCACCAAGAATGTCACACACCACCACCGGAACAGGAAGGACTTTCTGCCGAAGGGATACCTGACCCCGTGCATTCCAGGTGTAATATCGGACTACTAAGCTGACTAGAAAAAGAGAGTCTCCGAATCAAATCCCTTGCGATTCTGCAATGCTCCCTACACCCGCTCAGCATAAGACATGCAAGGCAGGAAAGGAATATTCAGAGCCCCCCTCACCTTTTTATAGACCTCTACATTGAAGGACACTGAAGCAAGAAGTGGTCCATGGTTTCCACTTCACCCTGACACTCCGCTCTCAGACAACCACGATTGTCCAAAGAGCGGCACTTCACATCCCCCTCACATAGAGCCTACCATGGAAAGCGAACCAGGCCTGGTTCCTAAATTTCAAGGGAATCCGCTCAGAATTTATCAAACGTAAACCCTCCCTTATAATATGACCTGGGCAATCCCTTAAGGCCAGTGGCACATGAAAGACAGTACCCACGATCTTCTCACCCAGGAGTCTCCTAGGAAGGGACCTGATATCCTCCGTTGTCACATGCCAACGTTTAAGAATTTTCAGGCACAGGCAACATAAGTCGGGAGCTTACCATGTTTGACCCTCAGGCTTTTCACTGGCCCGCCACTCTCCCAACAGCCCAGAAAAGGTCCAAACCAGATCTGGAAAATACCCACCCATCCAGGCCGTCTCTCTGCTAGCATGTTACTAAAATTCTGTTTCAAAAACAGAGAGAAGAACACAACCGGGGTGACAATCCCTAGGCCACCCCTCCGCTTAGATAGGTAAGTCACATTCCGCTTCACAAGGTTCTGCCTGTTCCCCCATAATAATTAGAAGAAACAACTATAAATCCTGGTATAGCATATACCATATCTGACAAAGCTGACCTACAGAAAGGTAGGAATCAGGTAGGTCTTAATCAAGTCCACCCTTTCCCTCAAGGAGAGCCGCCACCCCTTCCAGAATTTCACCTTGACATCAGCATCATTTAGCCTGGCTTCCCAATTGGACTTACTGTAATCATCAGGGCCAAACTCAATGCCTAATACTTTCTGCTGAGGCCTCGGGAAGGTGTCCAGAAGTGCAAAGCTCTCACCTCCCTCGCTCATTGAAATAAACGACTGAAATAAATATTTAAAAAAAAAACAAAATAGAGTCAAAGCTGCGCTCAGATCTAAAACCACAAACAGACAGTTGTGAAAGAAAAAAAAAAGCTGCCAGCACCTACAAAAGTCCAGTATCTGACTCCTAAAATATGGTAAACAGCAAAAGTGCAGCGCTATATATGTAAATGTGACATATGAAGAAATATGAATGAGAACCCACCAAGTGACATCATATCAATCAGTAGATGCATGAGTAGAATCAATCAATCAGAAAACAAACTTTGTTCACAAGTGCATGTGAAAAAATATATAGAAAAAAAACAATATATGTAATAGTCCAAAATATATTATTAGAGTCCACAAAAAGAAAAGGAAAAAACCCTCGTCCAGGAGAGGTGTGATAAGAAGTAGATAATCCACCAAGGAGTGTGTGAGTAAGGTCTGCTTACCAGACGGCGATGACTGCTATTACAGCAGTCTCGCCCAGCATAGGGATTATGGTCTCCCAAAACCACAGATACAGAGCGGGACCAGTAGCTTTAACACTCGATCATGACCGGAAATAGAAAGCAGAACACATCCATAGCGCAATAACGTATGATAAAAGGTTTTTAATAAAATAAAAGAATTGCACTTACAATTTAGCAGAAAAAATGTGGCGTGAGAGGTATCAAACACAGCAGCGGTGTCTCCGTGTGCCGCGATTCACTTCCTGTACTGCAAAGCCCGTCCGAGAACGTGATGACGTCACCGTCGTAGGCTCCTCCCTACGCATTTTGTCACGAATGGACGTCACCGGCCAATCCCCAGACGACGTCCATTCGTGATAAAACGCGTAGGGAGGAGCCTACGATGGTGACGTCATCACGTTCTCGGACGGGCTTTGCAGTACAGGAAGTGAATCGCGGCACACGGAGACACCGCTGCTGTGTTTGATACCTCTCACGCCACATTTTTTCTGCTAAATTGTAAGTGCAATTCTTTTATTTTATTAAAAACCTTTTATCATACGTTATTGCGCTATGGATGTGTTCTGCTTTCTATTTCCGGTCATGATCGAGTGTTAAAGCTACTGGTCCCGCTCTGTATCTGTGGTTTTGGGAGACCATAATCCCTATGCTGGGCGAGACTGCTGTAATAGCAGTCATCGCCGTCTGGTAAGCAGACCTTACTCACACACTCCTTGGTGGATTATCTACTTCTTATCACACCTCTCCTGGACGAGGGTTTTTTCCTTTTCTTTTTGTGGACTCTAATAATATATTTTGGACTATTACATATATTGTTTTTTTTCTATATATTTTTTCACATGCACTTGTGAACAAAGTTTGTTTTCTGATTGATTGATTCTACTCATGCATCTACTGAAATAAATATTACCCGGGTGGTGGTTATGGATTCCCTCTATTCATTCCATATACATATTAACTTGTCTATTCCTATAGTTAGCTAGTCTATTAAAACGCTGATAATGTTTCTGTTGATAGTACAATGATATAAGGTTAGCTATGAAAACAAAAACAAACTGCTTAGTAAAACGTCTTATTTTTTTCCCAGGAAATGCTAACATAAAAAACACTAAAGGAAAATATTACAGAGCATATAAAATATAGAAACATCAGTAATACTTATCATAGGGCAGTCCTCTAGATATTTCCTCGTCAGCTGGACTCAAAATGGCAAAAGAGAGAGCTTTCCTTCTAGGTCAGCACATTTTAAACTCCATCCATACACCATCCAGACCCAACCCCATTGCCAGCCTATCTAAGTTTTTGACGTATCAAAGTAGTTACGAGGCAGTCTTTCTCATTATATTATATTTCTGTCTGTCCTGCTGTATTGACCTCTAGGGGCAGCATTCGTCCATGTATCATTGCTATGTGACCTGGGTCATCTTCAATCATTGTTGGTCCTTTGATCTTCTGTAGCCCACCTTCATCAATCATCCTGGCAGTCATGGCCCTCTTTGAAGCTTGCTTCCAGAGTGCTAATTAAGGATTTCAATCTTATCACACCAGTTGGTCAGGAGCCAAGCTTTTGTTCAGCATCCTTGCTAGGGGCATGAATCGACACCCTGCTGGGTCAACTTTCAACTTAAGTCCCCTGGTTGTATCAAACTGAAGGAAACTCTAGAAATATGATATTAAACCATGTTGCCTTCCAACACTCATCCAAAAAACTTCACTTTTATCACAGTTGGCCTTGGAGCCTGATGCCTTGGAATACTGCTCTACCACTGAGACCACCTTCTGCGCCTCCTTTATCCCAGAGATAAAGACAGAAACATCATCAGCATAGGCCACAACCCTCAAGGGCAGCTAACCAGTAATGCCCATGGGCACCCCGCAACATCAGTCCATTCTCTAGCCTTCTGTTGAAGGGGTCATTTGCGAACAAGTATAGCAAAGAGCTCAGCGGACACCCCTGGCACACCCCCGATCAAACCCCAAAGGGCTGTTCAACCCAACCATTAACAAGCATGAAGCTCTCTGCCTCTCTGTCTCTCTGCCTCTCTGTACAAAGTCTTAAGCCATCCAATAAACCCAACCTCCAGGCCATACTTGTCAAGGAGAAGCCAGAGGAGAAAGCAATCTGTCTGTTACTGATGACAAGCGCCATAAAAATATCTTTGGCAGAATCTTTCTATCGACATTGAGAAGGCTAATGGGGCGCCAATTCTC
Source organism: Lithobates septentrionalis (assembly GCA_037952835.1). Classification (NCBI taxonomy): domain Eukaryota; kingdom Metazoa; phylum Chordata; class Amphibia; order Anura; family Ranidae; genus Lithobates; species Lithobates septentrionalis. Next base: position 56,120 of record JBBDGP010003734.1, read on the forward strand.
AATCATCGAGGGATCCTTGCCTTTTCACAACAGAATCACAGCGATTGTCTCATGGAGGAAGGGAGCGAACACTCTTGCAGACAGCCATTAAATACCTCCACATGATAAGGTACCAAGCTGGATTTGAAAGTCTTATAAAATTCAGCTGTCAATCCATCAGGCCCAGGCGTTTTCTTAATAGCCAGACCGTCTATCAAGGGCGGCTCTAGGCTTTGTGAGGCCTTAGGCAAAAATTAGACATGAGGCCCTCTTATGCCCATAATAGGAAGAATAATTAAAGCAATACAAATTTAATACTACATTGCAATGTACATTGTAAAATGAACTGATGGCAATCCATCCATGGCCAGTCCTCAAGGATTCCACTATTGGATCATATCACACCATCGAGCTCACCCAGACCGCCCCCCCTTTCCCAGGCTGTGCTCTGCTCTCCCCTGGGTGTGTTTTGTCAGCAGATCGCCATTTGTGAGCGGCACAAAGAGATAACATAGACAGCTCAAGGTGGCAGCGCCACCCTTCTTCCCAATGCTGGGCTCTCCCCACCAGTGGCATAGCATGGGTTGTCAGCGCCTGGGGCAAGGCAAGTAATTTGCGCCCCCTAACCTGTGGACTTTTAGCTCTGGTCTGGTCACATGATCCCCTGTGTCAGTCATTGGTGGCTGCAGGGGAGGGGAGAGGAGAGAGCGCTTGGCAGTGGATGGTAAAGCCTGGAGCGGTGACATCACCCACAGGTTCCCATGTCCCATCTGTTGGCAGTTTTAAGGTCACATACCTTTGAACCCCTAAACCTTGGGCGCTCGATTATGCAAATCTTTATCAGCCACTGTTGTAGAATGCTTGGGCCTGCCCTCTCCAACCTACTGGTAAAGGAGGCCATCCATTAAAGTTATAAGCCAATAACAACCATTGGAGCCATACCACTTCCTCTGGCTGGCCTAGATCTGTAAATGATAGAGTTTGTGGGGACTCAGGTCTCCTGAATGTTCCTATCAGGTAGGTTAGAGGAATGCAGCACCTATAGGGTCTCTTTTATGCCCTGAGATAGTTTGGAAGGCTTAAAGGGTAAGTTCACGTTTTCATAAAAAAACTAACTCCAAGTATCCTGGCCACCCCTCTGGACTTCGCTGTTCATAGTGCCCATGAGACCCCATGCTTCCGGTGTAGAGGTCTGTGGTCTTTACACAATTCATGACCCTGGAGGAGGAGGAGGAGGACGGAGGGGGAGAGGACAGAGGAAGGGGAGTAGAGAGGATATGGTTAGGGAAAAGAAGACAGAAGGAGGGGGAGAGAGAACGTAGAGAGGGAATGGGGAGAAAGGACGGGGGAGAGAGCAGGGGGGGGCAGAGAAGGGAGGGAGAGAGGACAGAGATTGAGGGGGAGAGAATGGGGGGGCAGAGAGAGAAAGAGAGAGGACAGAGAGAGGGAAGGGGAGAGAAGATAGAGGGAGGGGGGCAGTATAGAGAGAGCGGGGAGAAGAGAGCGGACAGAGGGAGGGGAGAGAATAGAGAGAAGAAGGGGGGGAGAAAGGACAAAGGGGAAGGACAGAGAGAGGGAGGGAGGGAGAAAGGGTAGAGAGAGAATGGGGGGGACAAAGAGAGGAAGGGAAGGGAAAGAGGATGGAGGGCGGAGAGGAGAATGTGGACAGAGGGAGGGGGGAGGGGATACATAGAGAGAGAGAGGGAGTGGGAGAGAAGAGAGGGAGAGAGAGTGGATAGAGGGGGTGAGGATAGAAAGAGGGAGGGGGAGAGGAGAGAATGGACAGGGGGAGGGAGGCAGAAAGGATAGAGGGGAAGAAAATGGGGAGGGAGGAGAGAGGACATGGGTGGGGGGATAATAGAAAGAGGGAGGGGGAGAGAAAGGAGGGGGGAGGGAGGAGAGAAGAGAAAGTGAGGGGTGATAGAAATAATGGGGGGGAGGGGGATAGGAGGGTTAGAGGTCAGAGGGAGGGGGGATAGAGGGGAGGGTAGGTAGAAGGAGAAGAGGGGCTGACGTGATAATTAGGATAGGTGGGCAGTGTTGTACCACTGTAGGATCGTAGACAGTGGCAGCCCGTCCATTAGGGGCTCATGGGTGCCGCCCCCCCTATCTATGTGCCCGGCCCCCTGATCTACATACAGGGCACTGAATGCATGAATTCCAATGGGGGGTGTTTTTTTTTTAAGCACATGATTAGAGCTGGAGGCTCTAATAGGCTTCAAGAAAAGGTGGTCTTGGGGCGCAGAGCATTGCGCTCCAAGCCCACCCATTTGTGTGAGAATAGTGAATGAATATTCGCTATTCTCACACTGATCCTCCCCCTGGCCAATCAGGAAGCGGGTCATGAGACCCATCATTCGTTTGGCCAAACTGAGATGAGATCCGATTGGTTGCCAGGAAGAGGAGGGAGGAGACACTGGGGAACAGCAGGATGAGATGCTTGCTAGATGGGGTAAGTGCGAGCCCTGACCGACTAACCTGACCGATGGGGGGGTGCCACTCGTGGTCTCTGTGCCATCCGCGACCTGGCGGGGGTGGGCTGTTTGCCGCCCCCCCCCCCCAAAGAAGACACCAGCCACCACTGATTGCAGATAAATATCAGGGTGTTCTGAGCTCCTCCTCCTGCCATCCAGACACATGTGATCTCACCTACACTGCAAGTGGGACTGATATACCATGCTTTCACCTCCAGCCTCACAATAAGTGCTCCTCCTCCATAGACATGCTGGAGATTGTAGTCCCATAGTCCCGCTCTATCATACAGAGCCCTCTACTCACCGTGGTACGTGTACTTCTTCCAGGGCTCCCGAGTCCTGCTGCCTCCACCTGCAGGTCCTGCTCTCTGTATCAGCACGAGCACTTGATGTGATGTGTCAGGCAGAGAGGAAAACTCCGCCTGACATGAGGCTTTGACCGAGACGAGGCTGTCGGGGAGCAATTCAGGAACCATGGTGCCTTGCCTTGTATCTGTGTCCAATCAGCTTCCAGCGGTGAAGGGGGGGCGGGTCTTAGAGCTTTTAGCTGCTGGACGGACACAGATACGGGGCATGGTTCCTGTAATTGTTCCCCGCTGCAGCAATCCCCCTCACTGTTCAGTGCAGGCAGGCAGCGCTGCCAGTAGTGTCCCGACACCCGCAGCTGGCTATGGCATCGGACCCAGGGACAGCGTGGGTCCACCGGCTGCCCACGTTACGCCAGTGCTCTCCTTCCTTCAATAGGCAAATTGGGCGGTCGCGAGGCCCCTGCAAGCGCGAGGCCTTAAGCGATCGCCTAATTTGCTTAATTAAAGAGCCGCCTCTGCCGTTTATAGCTTTGACTACGTCTTCTGCTGTGATTTCTCCCATCAAACTTGTCAGCTTGTCATTTCCCAGACCTGGTGTGGAGTCCAGAGCACTCGACATCTTTGCTCGATCGAGGTACTTCTGCCCCAGAAGATCCACATAAAAAGACCTCCAGGATCCCTCACCTGGATTTTGTCAAAGAGTCTGTACTATCCCTTGGCCCAACAACCGTCTTAACTGCTGCGCTTTGTTTGCAGTTCTGATAAGGGGCAGGCGAGTGATATTTCCCATAGTACCTTTCCACAACCAAAGAAGCGTGCCGGTCATACTGATACTTCCCAAGGAGAAGTTTCACCTCAGAGATTGCCCCGGAATCTCCACCACTCCAGACAATTTGATCAAGTTTTCTCCACAGCTGATGGTAGGCAATGTACTTACCAAGCTGTTTCCTTTTTCCTATGGCCTTGAAAAAACCAATAGTCTGGCTTTTGGAAAGCTCCCGCCACTCCGACTTACTGCTGCAGAAATCCAGGATGGTTACCTGAGCCTGAAAATCCTCAAAAGATTGTCTTACCTCCTCATCATCCAGCAGAGCCGAATCCATGCTCCACATACCCCTTCCAAAGAGGTGGCAGATCTGAAGTATTGAGAAGAACAGACAGCATAAGGTGATCAGAGAACTCCCCCCATCCGACACTCAGGAGCTGAAAAGGCCGAGTCCCCCTTTAAAAAAAAAACTATCCTGTTCTCACAACTGTCTAAATGTGTACCCCCTGCTGTCTGGGCAATGCTTAATATGGGCATCTTCCAGACCCTCTTCCCTGGCTATCCTATTAAGAAAGACGCTCTCATATCTCAGGCTTTCAGTGAAGCCTTTCTTATCTTTGGGTCTAGTGATGGTGGTAAAATCATCTCCAAAGACAACTTGCCGAGATGTAAAAAGGAAAGACTTAATCTTTGTAAAGAGGCATTTCCTGTCCCATCTAGTTTTTGGTCCTTAAATATTTATTAAACGCAGATTATGAGACGTCCAGGACCATACACCTTCCAATCTCTACCTCAATGACCCACCAACACATTACCATGCCAGTAAAAAGGACTGCAACTCCACTGTAAGGCTCATCCGCAAGAGACCAGAAGGAGGGCCCACGTCTCCACTACCTCTTTGCCAGGTGGACATCGGCAAGGCTATTTAGCCGGGTCTCTTGCAAAAATAAAATATCAGCATCCATCTCGCTGAGCAAAAATAAGGCCATATTACGAGCCCTTACAGATTTTATGCTGGCAACATTAATGGTTGGCACCTTTATTGGAGTGGGCACTGCCATCAGGATGATTGAGGTAGGTGTTTCTTAGCCTGAGCTCCCTCCCCCCTTACTGGAAACCTTGACCTCTTTAGGGAACACTCTACCTCATCCTCCTCCATCTGAGACACGGAATTAGAAGACTCCCCCTCCCCCTCAGATAAGGACCCAAACTTGTTTCCCAGCGGTAGGTCATCTACCTCTAAGGATGAAACGGAGGAGGCAGAGGTCAGGACTACCTTATTCCTCCTTCTCCCCACCTTGGTCCATTCTCCCTCCTCCCCTGAAACATTACCCTGAAAAGCCTCATCTACATCATTAGAAGTGATAACTTCCCCCTTCTTCACCTTAGAACCTCCACTAGAGGTCTTACGCTGCCTTAGGGAAGGCCCTGATGAAGCTGCCACCTCAGATCTGCACGAATCTGTCCCTTTGGCAGCCTCAGCCAATTTGGAACACCCGCACCGGGCACCTGAAACACTGGGGAAGAACACACAACAGAAGTAGACACCGACACAGTAGGGAGCACAGACTGGGGAGCTGGCACAAGAGGGGTCACACCTTCAGGTTGGGAAACTGAAATCTCGGGGGGGGGGGGGGGTCCTCAGGACTAGCTGAAACAGTTCCACAAACCCCTTGCTGCCCCCCCACGTTCCTCCTCCTCCATCCTCAGCAGTTCTTCCACCACCTCCGGCTGATTATGGAGGGCTTCAGGGCAAAGGCTATAGGGGTGACCTAACTTGTAACAAAGATTACAATGAATACTATGGCAGTCCTTTGCAACATGCCCTGAGCCCTGGCAGAGGGAACATTTCTGCACAGAACATGGGCTTGAAAAATGCCCCTTTTCCCCACAGCGATGACACGGCATAAAAAGTAATAATCCTGTCACGACCTATGAAGGCAGACGAAGGGAGGTGCTTAACAACATTACCCGTCACATGCAGTTTTACCAACATTGACCATCCTCCTGTCCATATCCCCCATCATCTACAACTTTCCTCAAGGGGGCTTGGACATCTCCCCACCCACACCACCAGATCCGCAGCAGGAATGGACTCATTCCGTACTAGAATGGTGACGTTCTTATATAATGGCTGGTGAGAGATTACTTTGGGTGCCAAACCTGCCCATCCTGGGGACTCCTTCCACCTCTGCTCATACCGCTCCCAAAAGACATCTAATCCTTCCACCTTGACAAAGGAGAGGTCATACTCATATGAGCCAATCGCAGGACCGTCTTATTGAGCGGGCACCCCTGGGCACTGAGAGCTGAGGAGAGCTGGAAGGACTTTAGTGTGTGGTCCGTCTCCGCACTGTGACAACGATCAGCGGAGCGCTGGGGCTGCCTGGTTCGGGAGTCGATCGGGCGGCTGCTTTTACTCTACTTCTGCCTGCAGGGCCCGGGGCCGAGCTGTCACCTGTCCCTCCTCTCCTTCATTCTTCTTCCTTGAGAAATCTGAATGTCGGCAGATGGCAGCTCCGCCTCCACAGTCTACGTGGCAGCTCCGCCTCCACGGTCTCCACGGCAGCTCCGCCTCCACGGTCTCCACGGCAGCTCCGCCTCCACGGTCTACACGGCAGCTCCGCCTCCACGGTCTACACGGCAGCTCCGCCTAAACGGTGTACACGGCAGCTCCGCCTCCACGGTCTACACGGCAGCTCCCCCTCCACGGTCTACACGGCAGCTCCCCCTCCCCGGTCTACACGGCAGCTCCCCCTCCACAGTCTCCACGGCAGCTCTGCCTCCACGGTCTACACGGCAGCTCCGCCTCCACGGTCTACGTGGCAGCTCCGCCTCCACGGTCTACGCGGCAGCTCCGCCTCCACGGTCTACACGGCAGCTCCGCCTCCACGGTCTACACGGCAGCTCCGCCTAAACGGTCTACACGGCAGCTCCGCCTAAACGGTCTACACGGCAGCTCCGCCTAAACGGTCTACACGGCAGCTCTGCCTCCACGGTCTTCACGGCAGCTCCGCCTCCACAGTCTACACGGCAGCTCCGCCTCCACGGTCTCCCTGGCAGCTCCGCCTCCACGGTCTCCACGGCAGCTCCGCCTCCACGGTCTCCATGGCAGCTCCGCCTCCACGGTTTACATGGCAGCTCCCCCTCCACAGTCTCCACGGCAACTCCGCCTCCACAGTCTACACGGCAGCTCCGCCTACACTGTCTACACGGCAGCTCCCCCTCCACGGTCTCCACGGCAGCTCTGCCTCCACGGTCTCCACGGCAGCTCCCCCTCCACGGTCTACACGGCAGCTCCGCCTCCACGGTCTCCACGGCAGCTCCGCCTCCACGGTCTCCACGGCAGCTCCGCCTCCACGGTCTCCACGGCAGCTCCGCCTCCACGGTCTCCACGGCAGCTCCGCCTCCACGGTCTCCACGGCAGCTCCGCCTCCACGGTCTCCACAGCAGCTCCGGCTCCACAGTCTCCACGACAGCTTCACCTCCATGGCAGCTCCGCCTCCACAGTCTACACGGCAGCTCTGCCTCCACAGTCTACACGGCAGCTCCGCCTCCATGGTCTCCACAGCAGCTTCTCCTCCACGGTTTACACGCCAGCTTCACCTCCACGGTCTCCACGGCAGCTCCGCCTCCACAGTCTACACGGCAGCTCCCCCTCCACGTTCTCCACGGCAGCTCCGCCTCCGCGGTCTCCACGGCAGCTCTGCCTCCACGGTCTCCCTGGCAGCTCCGCCTCCGCGGTCTCCACGGCAGCTCCGCCTCCACGGTCTCCATGGCAGCTCCGCCTCCACGGTTTACATGGCAGCTCCCCCTCCACAGTCTCCACGGCAACTCCGCCTCCACAGTCTACACGGCAGCTCCGCCTACACTGTCTACACGGCAGCTCCCCCTCCACGGTCTCCACGGCAGCTCTGCCTCCACGGTCTCCACGGCAGCTCCCCCTCCACGGTCTACACGGCAGCTCCGCCTCCACGGTCTCCACGGCAGCTCCGCCTCCACGGTCTCCACGGCAGCTCCGCCTCCACGGTCTCCACGGCAGCTCCGCCTCCACGGTCTCCACGGCAGCTCCGCCTCCACGGTCTCCACGGCAGCTCCGCCTCCACGGTCTCCACGGCAGCTCCGCCTCCACGGTCTCCACAGCAGCTCCGGCTCCACAGTCTCCACGACAGCTTCACCTCCATGGCAGCTCCGCCTCCACAGTCTACACGGCAGCTCTGCCTCCACAGTCTACACGGCAGCTCCGCCTCCATGGTCTCCACAGCAGCTTCTCCTCCACGGTTTACACGCCAGCTTCACCTCCACGGTCTCCACGGCAGCTCCGCCTCCACAGTCTACACGGCAGCTCCCCCTCCACGTTCTCCACGGCAGCTCCGCCTCCGCGGTCTCCACGGCAGCTCTGCCTCCACGGTCTCCACGGCAGCTCCGCCTCCACAGTCTATATGGCAGCTCCGCCTCCACGGTCTACACGGCAACTCCGCCTCCACGGTTTACATGGCAGCTCCCCCTCCACAGTCTCCACGGCAACTCCGCCTCCACAGTCTACACGGCAGCTCCGCCTACACTGTCTACACGGCAGCTCCCCCTCCACGGTCTCCACGGCAGCTCTGCCTCCACGGTCTCCACGGCAGCTCCCCCTCCACGGTCTACACGGCAGCTCCGCCTCCACGGTCTCCACGGCAGCTCCGCCTCCACGGTCTCCACGGCAGCTCCGCCTCCACGGTCTCCACGGCAGCTCCGCCTCCACGGTCTCCACGGCAGCTCCGCCTCCACGGTCTCCACGGCAGCTCCGCCTCCACGGTCTCCACGGCAGCTCCGCCTCCACGGTCTCCACAGCAGCTCCGGCTCCACAGTCTCCACGACAGCTTCACCTCCATGGCAGCTCCGCCTCCACAGTCTACACGGCAGCTCTGCCTCCACAGTCTACACGGCAGCTCCGCCTCCATGGTCTCCACAGCAGCTTCTCCTCCACGGTTTACACGCCAGCTTCACCTCCACGGTCTCCACGGCAGCTCCGCCTCCACAGTCTACACGGCAGCTCCCCCTCCACGTTCTCCACGGCAGCTCCGCCTCCGCGGTCTCCACGGCAGCTCTGCCTCCACGGTCTCCACGGCAGCTCCGCCTCCACAGTCTATATGGCAGCTCCGCCTCCACGGTCTACACGGCAACTCCGCCTCCACGGTTTACACGGCAGCTCCGCCTCCACGGTCTCCCTGGCAGCTCCGCCTCCACGGTCTCCACGGCAGCTCTGCCTCCACGGTTTACACGGCAGCTCCCCCTCCACAGTCTACATGGCAGCTCCGCCTCCACGGTCTACACGGCAACTCCGCCTCCACGGTTTACACGGCAGCTCCGCCTCCACGGTCTCCCTGGCAGCTCCGCCTCCACGGTCTCCACGGCAGCTCCGCCTCCACGGTCTACACGGCAGCTCCGCCTCCAAGGTCTACACGGCAGCTCCGCCTCCACGGTCTCCACGGCAGCTCCGCCTCCACGGTCTCCACGGCAGCTCCGCCTCCACGGTCTCCACGGCAGCTCCGCCTCCACGGTCTACACGGCAGCTCCGCCTCCACGGTCTACACGGCAGCTCCGCCTCCACGGTCTACACGGCAGCTCCGCCTCCACGGTCTCCACGGCAGCTCCGCCTCCACGGTCTCCACGGCAGCTCCCCCTCCACGGTCTACACGGCAGCTCCGCCTCCACGGTCTCCACGGCAGCTCCGCCTCCACGGTCTCCACGGCAGCTCCGCCTCCACGGTCTCCACGGCAGCTCCGCCTCCACGGTCTCCACGGCAGCTCCGCCTCCACGGTCTAAAGGGCAGCTCCCCCTCCTTAGTCTACACGGCAGCTCCGCCTCCACGGTCTCCACAGCAGCTCCGCCTCCACAGTCTCCACGACAGCTTCACCTCCATGGCAGCTCCGCCTCCACAGTCTACCCGGCAGCTCTGCCTCCACAGTCTACACGGCAGCTCCGCCTCCACGGTCTCCACAGCAGCTCCGCCTCCACGGTCTCCACAGCAGCTTCTCCTCCACGGTCTACACGGCAGCTCCGCCTCCACGGTCTCCATGGCAGCTCCGCCTCCACATTCTACACGGCAGCTCCCCCTCCATGGCAGCTCCACCTCCACGGTCTCCACGGCAGCTCCGCCTCCACGGTCTACAAGGCAGCCCCGCCTCCACGGTCTACACGGCAGCTCCGCCTCCACGGTCTCCACGGCAGCTCCGCCTCCACGGTCTCCACGGCAGCTCCGCCTCCACGGTCTCCACGGCAGCTCCGCCTCCACGGTCTCCACGGCAGCTCCGCCTCTGTGGTCTCCACGACAGGACCTACGTGTGCTGAAGACCCCTGTACACTGACCAATCCCGGCTTCCCTGCTGTGCCCGGGCTAACAACCCCACCCCCTGATGCGCGCACTCAGCATGCTGCTAGATAGGTGTGTGTGCAGCATGAAAACTGCAATTGGAGGAGACTAGAGGCTGGAAAATTGCTAAGTCCACCGTCCAGACACCCCCCCCCCCTGGCCAGACACCCCGCCCCATCCAGACACCCCCCAGTCAAGACACCCCCTGTCCAGACACCCCTCCCCTCCAGACACCCCCCTGGCCAGACACCCCGCTGCCGTCCAGACACCCCCCGTTCAAACCCCCCACCCTGTCCAGACACCCCCCGTCCAGACACCCCCCCCCATCCAGACATCCCTCCCCTCCAGACACCCCCCCTGGCCAGACACCCCACCGCCGTCCAGACACCCCCCATCCAGACACCCCCCCGTCCAGACACCCCTCCCGTCCAGACACCCCCCGTCCAAACCCCCCACCCTGTCCAGACACCCCCCGTCCAGACACCTCCCCCCAGCCCAGACACCCCCCGTCCAGACACCCCTCCCGTCCAGACACCCCCCGCCCAAACCCCCCACCCTGTCCAGACACCCCCCGTCCAGACACCCCCCGTCCAGACACCCCCCCCCCCATCCAGACATCCCTCCCCTCCAGACACCCCCCCCCGGCCAGACACCCCACCGCCGTCCAGACACCCCCCGTCCAAACCCCCCACCCTGTCCAGACACCCCCCCAGTCCAGACACCCCCCATCCAGACACCCCCCCGTCCAGACACCCCTCCCCTCCAGACACCCCCCTCAACATAACAAATGTCCTTCTCTGCTGCTCCGAGACGCTTCACACTATTCCAGTCTGAAGAGGAATCGCACCGCATTCCTCTTCACTGCAAATTGAACCGTTCATTCTGTTCTGTATGGCCCAAATCGCACCAAATCTGCACCCAAGTGGTGGCGGACCCTTCTTTTCTTTTTGGCCGCCCCTGAATAAATTCTGCAAATCACACTGCGTTTTGCAAACCGATTTCAGGGTGTCGTTACCTTAACATACACACCTGCAGCGGATCGCATGAATGGGGTGCGATTTGGATGTGGTGTGGAATTTGCACAGAATTTGTTGTGAATTCAAAGTGCAAAAGTGTAAAGTGGGACTGAGGCGGATTTCACACGGGGGGCGGTAAAAATAACGCCTGCAAATCGCCTGTAAAGAGCGGCTCCTGGAGAGATCCAGTGTGATATCCCGAGGGCGTCCACACGGGGGCGCTAAAAATAACGCCTGCAAGCCCCGCCCATTGAAATCAATGGACAGCGCCGCCAAACCACTGCGGCCAAACCACTGCGGCGACGCTTTGCGGGCGGTTTTAACCCTTTTTCGGCCTCTAGAGGGGGTTAAAAGTGACCCGCTAGCGGCTGAATAGCGCTGCTAAAACGACAGTAAAGTGCTAAAAATAGCGGCACTTTACCGCCGACGCCCCCAACGCCTCGGTGTGAGAAGCACCCTAATGCCCCGTACACGCGATCGTACATTGATAGAGACTAATGCCCCGTACACACGATCGTACATTGATGGAGACTAATGCCCCGTACACACGATCGTACATTGATAGAGACTAATGCCCCGTACACACGATCGTACATTGATAGAGACTAATGCCCCGTACACACGATCGTACATTGATGGAGACTAATGCCCCGTACACACGATCGTACATTGATGGAGACTAATGCCCCGTACACACGATCGTACATTGATGGAGACTAATGCCCCGTACACACGATCGTACATTGATGGAGACTAATGCCCCGTACACACGATCGTACATTGATGGAGACTAATGCCCCGTACACACGATCGTACATTGATGGAGACTAATGCCCCGTACACACGATCGTACATTGATGGAGACTAATGCCCCGTACACACGATCGTACATTGATGGAGACTAATGCCCCGTACACACGATCGTACATTGATGGAGACTAATGCCCCGTACACACGATCGTACATTGATGGAGACTAATGCCCCGTACACACGATCGTACATTGATGGAGACTAATGCCCTGTACACACGATCGTACATTGATGGAGACTAATGCCCTGTACACACGATCGTACATTGATGGAGACTAATGCCCTGTACACACGATCGTACATTGATGGAGACTAATGCCCTGTACACACGATCGTACATTGATGGAGACTAATGCCCCGTACACACGATCGTACATTGATGGAGACTAATGCCCCGTACACACGATCGTACATTGATGGAGACTAATGCCCCGTACACACGATCGTACATTGATGGAGACTAATGCCCCGTACACACGATCGTACATTGATGGAGACTAATGCCCTGTACACACGATCGTACATTGATGGAGACTAATGCCCCGTACACACGATCGTACATTGATGGAGACTTATGCCCTGTACACACGATCGTACATTGATGGAGACTAATGCCCCGTACACACGATCGTACATTGATAGAGACTGATGCCCCGTACACACGATCGTACATTGATGGAGACTAATGCCCTGTACACACGATCGTACATTGATGGAGACTAATGCCCCGTACACACGATCGTACATTGATGGAGACTAATGCCCCGTACACACGATCGTACATTGATCGACACTAATGCCCCGTACACACGATCGTACATTGATGGAGACTAATGCCCCGTACACACGATCGTACATTGATGGAGACTAATGCCCCGTACACACGATCGTACATTGATCGACACTAATGCCCCGTACACACGATCGTACATTGATAGAGACTGATGCCCCGTACACACGATCGTACATTGATCGACACTAATGCCCCGTACACACGATCGTACATTGATGGAGACTAATGCCTCGTACACACGATTGTACATTGATGGAGACTAATGCCTCGTACACACGATCGTACATTGATCTACACTAATGCCCCGTACACACGATCGTACATTGATGGAGACTAATGCCCCGTACACACGATCGTACATTGATCGACACTAATGCCCCGTACACACGATCGTACATTGATAGAGACTGATGCCCCGTACACACGATCGTACATTGATGGAGACTAATGCCCCGTACACACGATCGTACATTGATGGAGACTAATGCCCCGTACACACGATCGTACATTGATCGACACTAATGCCCCGTACACACGATCGTACATTGATGGAGACTAATGCCCCGTACACACGATCGTACATTGATGGAGACTAATGCCCTGTACACACGATCGTACATTGATGGAGACTAATGCCCTGTACACACGATCGTACATTGATGGAGACTAATGCCCCGTACACACGATCGTACATTGATAGAGACTAATGCCCCGTACACACGATCGTACATTGATGGAGACTAATGCCCCGTACACACGATCGTACATTGATGGAGACTAATGCCCTGTACACACGATCGTACATTGATGGAGACTAATGCCCCGTACACACGATCGTACATTGATGGAGACTAATGCCCCGTACACACGATCGTACATTGATGGAGACTAATGCCCCGTACACACGATCGTACATTGATGGAGACTAATGTCCTGTACACACGATTGTACATTGATGGAGACTAATGCCCCGTACACACGATCGTACATTGATGGAGACTAATGCCCTGTACACACGATCGTACATTGATCGACACTAATGCCCCGTACACACGATCGTACATTGATAGAGACTGATGCCCCGTACACACGATCGTACATTGATAGAGACTGATGCCCCGTACACACGATCGTACATTGATGGAGACTAATGCCTCGTACACACGATCGTACATTGATGGAGACTAATGCCCCGTACACACGATCGTACATTGATGGAGACTAATGCCCCGTACACACGATCGTACATTGATGGAGACTAATGCCCCGTACACACGATCGTACATTGATGGAGACTAATGCCCTGTACACACGATCGTACATTGATCGACACTAATGCCCCGTACACACGATCGTACATTGATAGAGACTGATGCCCCGTACACACGATCGTACATTGATGGAGACTAATGCCTCGTACACACAATCGTACATTGATCGACACTAATGCCCCGTACACACGATCGTACATTGATGGAGACTAATGCCCCGTACACACGATCGTACATTGATAGAGACTAATGCCCCGTACACACGATCGTACATTGATGGAGACTAATGCCCCGTACACACGATCGTACATTGATGGAGACTAATGCCCTGTACACACGATCGTACATTGATCGACACTAATGCCCCGTACACACGATCGTACATTGATGGAGACTAATGCCCCGTACACACGATCGTACATTGATGGAGACTAATGCCCCGTACACACGATCGTACATTGATGGAGACTAATGCCCTGTACACACGATCGTACATTGATGGACACTAATGCCCCGTACACACGATCGTACATTGATGGAGACTAATGCCCCGTACACACGATCGTACATTGATGGAGACTAATGCCTCGTACACACGATCGTACATTGATGGAGACTAATGCCCCGTACACACGATCGTACATTGATCGACACTAATGCCCCGTACACACGATCGTACATTGATGGAGACTAATGCCCCGTACACACGATCGTACATTGATGGAGACTAATGCCCCGTACACACGATCGTACATTGATGGAGACTAATGCCCTGTACACGCGATCGTACATTGATGGAGACTAATGCCCCGTACACACAATCGTACATTGATGGAGACTAATGCCCCGTACACACGATCGTACATTGATGGAGACTAATGCCCCGTACACGCGATCGTACATTGATGGAGACTAATGCCCTGTACACACGATCGTACATTGATGGAGACTAATGCCCTGTACACACGATCGTACATTGATGGAGACTAAATCCCCGTACACACGATCGTACATTGATGGAGACTAATGCCCTGTACACACGATCGTACATTGATGGAGACTAATGCCCCGTACACACGATCGTACATTGATGGAGACTAATGCCCCGTACACACGATCGTACATTGATGGAGACTAATGCCCTGTACACACGATCGTACATTGATGGAGACTAATGCCCCGTACACACGATCGTACATTGATAGAGACTAATGCCCTGTACACACGATCGTACATTGATAGAGACTAATGCCCCGTACACACGATCGTACATTGATGGAGACTAATGCCCTGTACACACGATCGTACATTGATAGAGACTAATGCCCCGTACACACGATCGTACATTGATGGAGACTAATGCCCCGTACACACGATCGTACATTGATAGAGACTAATGCCCCGTACACACGATCGTACATTGATAGAGACTAATGCCCTGTACACACGATCGTACATTGATGGAGACTAATGCCCCGTACACACGATCGTACATTGATGGAGACTAATGCCCCGTACACACGATCGTACATTGATGGAGACTAATGCCTCGTACACACGATCGTACATTGATGGAGACTAATGCCCTGTACACACGATCGTACATTGATGGAGACTAATGCCCCGTACACACGAGTGTCAGTTAGTGTCTGATTTGTCCGCCGCAATGTCGCAGTCCCGCTATAAGTCTCTGATTGTCGCCATTACTAGTAAAGAAAAAAAATCTCCGTAAATCTTTCCCGTAGTTTGTAGACACTTTATATAAAACCTTTCCACAAATCAATCAATAAACACTAATTGGGATTTTTTTAATCAATAATATGTAGCAGAATATCGGAATAAACTGAGGAAAAAATTAGATTTTTTAAAATTTCTATTGGAAATATTTTATAGCAGAAAATAATATAAATTTATTTATAATTGTCGCTTTTGTTTTGTTTGTTTTGTTTTGTTTGTAGCATAAAAAAATAAAAATCACAAAGGAGATAAAATCGCAGAATCCAGGAAGCGCCATTTGTGGGAAGGTCACATGACCGCGCCATTGTCAGTTATAAGAACGCCGTATACCAAACAATGGCCTGGTCACGAGGGGGGTAAACCTTCCAGAGGGCAAGTGGTTAAACCAACTTTATTGAAATGTCACACTGACAATTGGCGGCAGATCTGTGATCTGGACATGGAAACAACCCCCCAACACAATCCCACCACATCCGGGGTAAAATATACCTTAAGGCCCCTTTCACACTGGGGCGGTGGGGGCATCGGCGGTAAAACGGCGCTATTTTTAGCACCGCTTTACTGTCGTTTTTGCGGCGTTATTCGGCCGCTAGCGATGCGATTTAAAACCTCGCTGGCGGCCAAAAAAGGGTTAAAACCGCTCGCATAGCGCAGCTATAGCCGCAGTATTGCCGCGCCGCCCCATTGATTTCCCCATGTGAATACACCGCTCCTTCACCGCTCCAAAGATATTGTTTGCAGGAGTTTTTTTCCTCTTCTGCCAGCGCACGGCTCCAGTGTGAAAGGGGCCTAACCCACTGCTGCCCAGATAGCTTGTACAGCGCCACCCAGCTTCCTGCCCACTGCCAACCCGTTCCGTGATTGGACAGAGCAAAACTTCATTAACCCACCCTTCACAGCAGACTCCGCCCACCCTTCACAGCAGACTCCGCCCACCCTTCACAGCAGACTCCGCCCACCCTTCACAGCAGACTCCGCCCACCCTTCACAACAGAGTCCTCCCGCCCTTCACAGCAGACTCCGCCCTCCCTTCACATCAGACTCCGCCCTCCCTTCACATCAGACTCCGCCCTCCCTTCACATCAGACTCCGCCCACCCTTCACAGCAGACTCCTCCCACCCTTCACAGCAGACTCCTCCCACCCTTCACAGCAGACTCCTCCCACCCTTCACAGCAGAGTCCTCCCACCCTTCACAGCAGAGTCCTCCCACCCTTCACAGCAGAGTCCTCCCCTTCGCAGCAGAGTCCTTCCACCCTTCACAGCAGAGTCCTTCGCCCTTCACAGCAGAGTTCTCCCACCCTTCACAGCAGAGTCCTCCCACCCTTCACAGCAGAGTTCTCCCGCCCTTCACAGCAGAGTTCTCCCACCCTTCACAGCAGAGTCCTCCCGCCCTTCACAGCAGAGTCCTCCCACCCTTCACAGCAGAGTTCTCCCACCCTTCACAGCAGAGTCCTCCCACCCTTCACAGCAGAGTTCTCCCACCCTTCACAGCAGAGTCCTCCCACCCTTCACAGCAGAGTTCTCCCGCCCTTCACAGCAGAGTCCTCCCGCCCTTCACAGCAGAGTCCTTTGCCCTTCACAGGAGAGTCCTCCCCTTCACAGCAGAGCCCTCCCACCCTTCACAGCAGAGTTCTCCCACCCTTCACAGCAGAGTTCTCCCACCCTTCACAGCAGAGTCCTCCCACCCTTCACAGCAGAGTTCTCCCACCCTTCACAGCAGAGTCCTCCCACCCTTCACAGCAGAGTTCTCCCGCCCTTCACAGCAGAGTCCTCCCGCCCTTCACAGCAGAGTCCTTTGCCCTTCACAGGAGAGTCCTCCCCTTCACAGCAGA
This sequence comes from Lithobates septentrionalis, assembly GCA_037952835.1. Taxonomy (NCBI): domain Eukaryota; kingdom Metazoa; phylum Chordata; class Amphibia; order Anura; family Ranidae; genus Lithobates; species Lithobates septentrionalis. The sequence continues at coordinate 73,467 of JBBDGP010003734.1, forward strand.
GCCCTCCCACCCTTCACAGCAGAGTTCTCCCACCCTTCACAGCAGAGTTCTCCCCTTCACAGCAGAGTTCTCCCGCCCTTCACAGCAGAGTCCTCCCACCCTTCACAGCAGAGTTCTCCCCTTCACAGCAGAGTCCTCCCCTTCACAGCAGAGTTCTCCCACCCTTCACAGCAGAGTCCTCCCACCCTTCACAGCAGAGTCCTCCCGCCCTTCACAGCAGAGTTCTCCCACCCTTCACAGCAGAGTTCTCCCACCCTTCACAGCAGAGTCCTCCCACCCTTCACAGCAGAGTCCTCCCACCCTTCACAGCAGAGTCCTCCCACCCTTCACAGCAGAGTCCTTCGCCCTTCACAGGAGAGTCCTCCCCTTCACAGCAGAGTTCTCCCACCCTTCACAGCAGAGTCCTCCCACCCTTCACAGCAGAGTTCTCCCACCCTTCACAGCAGAGTTCTCCCACCCTTCACAGCAGAGTCCTCCCACCCTTCACAGCAGAGTCCTCCCACCCTTCACAGCAGAGTTCTCCCACCCTTCACAGCAGAGTCCTCCCACCCTTCACAGCAGAGTTCTCCCACCCTTCACAGCAGAGTCCTCCCACCCTTCACAGCAGAGTTCTCCCACCCTTCACAGCAGAGTCCTCCCACCCTTCACAGGAGAGTCCTCCCGCCCTTCACAGCAGAGTCCTCCCACCCTTCACAGGCTCCGATGGATCACCTTTCTCCATAGCCTCCTGCTGCGGTGATGAGGGCACAGAACTTCCTTGGCCCGATAACATACTGCCAGTCATAACACCTGATCACCCGAAGCCTGTGTGCCAGAGATTTCTCCACCATCTGCCGGCATACTGATACTTGGCTCAGAACGTAAAGATTTTCCAGTGTGCTGGTCAGAAACACAGTCCGAGCCCACAGAAACTTTTCTGCATTGCACTGGCCTTGGCATCTCGCACTCTGGTGATGCCGGCCCTCCGCTGGACTCTATGGCCCCTCTGGTGATGCCGGCCCTCCGCTGGACTCTATGGCCCCTCTGGTGATGCCGGCCCTCCGCTGGACTCTATGGCCCCTCTGGTGATGCCGGCCCTCCGCTGGACTCTATGGCCCCTCTGGTGATGCCGGCCCTCCGCTGGACTCTATGGCCCCTCTGGTGATGCCGGCCCTCCGCTGGACTCTATGGCCCCTCTGGTGATGCCGGCCCTCCGCTGGACTCTATGGCCCCTCTGGTGATGCCGGCCCTCCGCTGGACTCTATGGCCCCTCTGGTGATGCTGGCCCTCCGCTGGCCTCTATGGCCCCTCTGGTGATGCCGGCCCTCCGCTGGACTCTATGGCCCCTCTGGTGATGCCGGCCCTCCGCTGGACTCTATGGCCCCTCTGGTGATGCCGGCCCTCCGCTGGACTCTATGGCCCCTCTGGTGATGCCGGCCCTCCGCTGGACTCTATGGCCCCTCTGGTGATGCCGGCCCTCCGCTGGACTCTATGGCCCCTCTGGTGATGCCGGCCCTCCGCTGGACTCTATGGCCCCTCTGGTGATGCCGGCCCTCCGCTGGACTCTATGGCCCCTCTGGTGATGCCGGCCCTCCGCTGGACTCTATGGCCCCTCTGGTGATGCCGGCCCTCCGCTGGCCTCTATGGCCCCTCTGGTGATGCCGGCCCTCCGCTGGACTCTATGGCCCCTCTGGTGATGCCGGCCCTCCGCTGGACTCTATGGCCCCTCTGGTGATGCCGGCCCTCCGCTGGACTCTATGGCCCCTCTGGTGATGCCGGCCCTCCGCTGGACTCTATGGCCCCTCTGGTGATGCCGGCCCTCCGCTGGACTCTATGGCCCCTCTGGTGATGCCGGCCCTCCGCTGGACTCTATGGCCCCTCTGGTGATGCCGGCCCTCCATTGGACTCTATGGCCCCTCTGGTGATGCCGGCCCTCCACTGACCTCTATGGCCCCTCTGGTGATGCCGGCCCTCCACTGGACTCTATGGCCCCTCTGGTGATGCCGGCCCTCCACTGGACTCTATGGCCCCTCTGGTGATGCCGGCCCTCCACTGGACTCTATGGCCCCTCTGGTGATGCCGGCCCTCCACTGGACTCTATGGCCCCTCTGGTGATGCCGGCCCTCCACTGGACTCTATGGCCCCTCTGGTGATGCCGGCCCTCCACTGGACTCTATGGCCCCTCTGGTGATGCCGGCCCTCCACTGGCCTCTATGGCCTCTCTGGTGATGCCGGCCCTCCACTGACCTCTATGGCCCCTCTGGTGATGCCGGCCCTCCACTGGACTCTATGGCCCCTCTGGTGATGCCGGCCCTCCACTGGACTCTATGGCCCCTCTGGTGATGCCGGCCCTCCACTGGACTCTATGGCCCCTCTGGTGATGCCGGCCCTCCACTGGACTCTATGGCCCCTCTGGTAATGCTGGCCCTCCACTGGACTCTATGGCCCCTCTGGTAATGCCGGCCCTCCACTGGACTCTATGGCCCCTCTGGTGATGCCGGCCCTCCACTGGACTCTATGGCCCCTCTGGTGATGCCGGCCCTCCACTGGCCTCTATGGCCCCTCTGGTGATGCCGGCCCTCCACTGGACTCTATGGCCCCTCTGGTGATGCCGGCCCTCCACTGACCTCTATGGCCCCTCTGGTGATGCCGGCCCTCCACTGGACTCTATGGCCCCTCTGGTGATGCCGGCCCTCCACTGGCCTCTATGGCCCCTCTGGTGATGCCGGCCCTCCACTGGACTCTATGGCCCCTCTGGTGATGCCGGCCCTCCACTGACCTCTATGGCCCCTCTGGTGATGCCGGCCCTCCACTGGCCTCTATGGCCCCTCTGGTGATGCCGGCCCTCCACTGACCTCTATGGCCCCTCTGCGCATTGCACGGAATCCATCGTTACTTCTCCTTGAAAGCTCCGCTGGATTCGTTCAATGTGGCCCCCAGCATACTCTGCTTTTCCACTTTGGCCTCCGAAGCCATTAACTCTGGAGGCCGCATCTGTCTTCTCTTGGAAGTGTGAAGCCGGTCACTTGCAATTTTTTTATGTTTGAAATCAAACTTTAACTTCGCCAGAACTTCCTCCACCTTGGCGACTCTCCCAATCCTCGCATAAACCTTCTTTCTGTAGGCTGCCAGGCTTTCACCTTTAGCTGGGCCATCCGGGGGATCCTCTCCTGGGTCCACCCCAGATTCCTGCATCCACTCTGGGTATAGGGAGTAATCAAGCTCCCTGGATCAGTAGGCCTCACTGGAGCTCAGGAGATCAGCAGTACTGCAGCCACACCCTTTGCAGCTATAACAGCTTCAACTCTTCTGGGAAGGCCATCCACAAGGTTTAGGAGGGTGTCTATGGGAATGTTTGACCATTCTTCCAGAAGAGCATTTGTGAGGTCAGGCACTGATGTTGGATGAGAAGGCCTGACCTACAGTCTCCACTCTAATTTATCCCAAAGGTGTTCTATCGGGTTGAGGTCAGGACTCTGTGCAGGCCAGTCAAGTTCCTCCACCCCAAAATCGCTCATCCTTGTTTTTATGGACCTTGCTTTGTGCACTGGTGGGCAGTCATGTTGGAACAGGAAGGGGCCGTCCCCAAACTGTTACCACAATGTTGGGAGCATGAAATTGTCCAGAATGTCTTGGTATGCGGACTCATTAAGAGTCCCTGTGATTTTGGGCGGGGGGATCACGGAACCCAAACACAATATTTTGTACTTTTTGCTAGAATAAATATCCCCAATTTTTTTATTAAAAAAAGTGAATTTTTTCCTCAGTTTAGGTCGATATGTATTCTCTTTACATATTTCTGGTGATAAAAATCGCAATAAGTGTATACTGATTGGTTTGCGCAAAAGTTATCGCATCTACAAAATAGGGGATAGATTTATAGCATTTTTATTATTATTTTTTTTTTTTACTAATAATGGCGACGATCTGCGATTTTTATCATGACTGCGACATTGCGGCGGACACATCGGACACATGTTTGGGATGATTGACAATTATACAGCGATCAGTGTATAAAAATGCAGTGATTACTGTATAAATGTCACTGGCAGGGAAGGGGGTTAACACTAGGGGGCGATCAAGGGGTTAAGTGTGTTCCCTGACTGTGGTGGGAGGGGACTGACTATCGGAGATGACAGATCGTTTTCCTAGCTATTAGGAACTCACGATCTGCATCTCCTCACAGAACTGGGATTTGTGTGTTTACAAACGTCCCTGTTCTGCCTCTCGTGCTCGCGATCGCTCATGGCCGGCGGTCATCACGTCACGAACATCGGTACCCCCCGAGTGCAGCGGGCGTGCTATCCCACTTAAAGGAGCCGACGTATGACGACTCGCGGGATCGTGCCGACCTTCCTCAGTATCATGGCGGCGGCTGGTCAGCAAGTGGTTGAGGAGAGTTTTTTCCAAGGACTTTTCATGCAGGAATGAAATAAAAGGGGTCCTTCGGATCGATGTTACCATTGTTTGTCGTCATGATTATAAATAGGAATATTAATGGTGGTAAATGAATTGTATATTACAAATGTGTAGTTGGTGATTGTAGAGTATGAATAATGTGTGGAGTAGAAATGGAATTTCATTGTGAATTTGTTTTCTACAATGACAATAATCCTTATCATTACAGAGAGGCTCCGTCTTGTAGGGGTCTCAGAGCTTAAGCTGGACCTGGAATATTTTCTAAGGAAGGAACATCATCTGGAAAGGGCAGGAAACTTCTAGAACACGTTCAGCAGCATGCCAGAGAATCGGCAGTGGAAACTCCGGAGATTGCCGTCCCCAAAGCTGAAGTGCTGACAACAGGGCAGAGCTCTGCTAACCTCTGTCCAGAAATGATAACATCTTCTGGGTTCTACAGACAGGAGATGGTGAACCTCTATCCACAGACACCAGTTCCAGAGACAGGGGATTTATTAGACTTTTCTGCTGAGGAAGAACAACCTGATGAGCCTCCAGCAGAAGAGCTGCTATCAGGGCCAAACTTCACTGTGCTCTGCCCAGCACCAACAGCAGTATCTGTGGAGTTATCAGAAACTTCTCCAGCTGAAGAGCTGACAATTGGACAGATGGTCCAAGACCTCTGCCCCACACCTGCGGCAGTTCCAGAGGGCCCAGGGTGAGAAGGAGAAGGAGATGGTCACCTCCCAGCAGCAGATAAGGATCCAGAGGGAGAAGGGAAAGGAGGCATTTGTCCTCCCTTCCCAACAGTCAGCCAGGGTGAAGGAAGTGATCTTTCCTCCCCCGCAAGGATCCGCGCACCTGGGAGACAGTACCAGAGACAAGTCATCCCAGCAGCCAGATGAGGGTAAGGGAGATGAAGCAGCCGACTCCCCTTCCCAGCAGCAGATGGCACCCTAGAATGATGCCACCAACCCAGCAGAAGAGCTGGCAACATAGCAGAGTGCTGCCGGCACCTTCCCCAACTAACAAAAGATGCAGTGTCCACCTGTATACTCCAGGGATGCTGGTCAGTCGGCCCAGATCCCCAACAGCAGGATAGAGTGAGCCCAGCCGCCCTGCCTTCTTTCCAGCAGGTGAAAGGACTCCAGAGTGAAGGGCCAGTCCGCACTTCTCCCCAGCAGTGGGTGTGTTTTCTGAGAGAGTTTGGCTGGCTGAGTAATGCTCTGTTTTTGACAATTTATTTGGGGAACTGTGTGGAATACGGCATTGGGGGACTGGAACTACAGACTAACTTCAGAGTCAACCCATCTGGGGTCTCCTCCTGTGTTAGTCCCTTGCTGATGTGTGACGGGATGTGTGACGGGAGTCACTTTGGGCAGGGGGCTCGTGGAACCCAGCTTGTCTTCGAGAGCTCTGGAAGCTCCTTGTCCAGCTCCTCCGGCCCCTCTTATGTGTAAGTTACCCTGTGTCTAGTCTACTAGGGGCACAGGGTGACCGGGAACCCCAGTGGGGTCTGTACTAACCAGACTTCCAGTACAACCACACCAGACTCAGCATTTAACTTTACCCGTTATCCTGGGTTCTATATGTGGTTAGTGTTGAAGGAAGGAGGGCTTCTTTCACTTAGGACAGTAACATTTCTAAACAATATCCCTCAAGAAAATATGAGGATAAATAATTTCACCTTTCAGACTGCAGGAATATTGTATGAGCTTGGTCTCGTAGATTGTTGCAGCAGACTTTTTACTAGATCGTTTGAGGTGGAGTGGTGGCTGTATCCCATTGTTCTATTGTTTCTTTCTGCCTTGGAAGAAAAGTATTATGGGATGTATATGTGGATTAGTTGTTAGAGGGGAGGGGGATCTCCTTCAACAGCTCTCTTTGCTAATGAGAAGTTTGAAGATACCTGTGTGTCTCTTGTTACTGAATGTAGTTTACCCCGCCCTGTGTCATTATGCAAAGGGGGGGGGGGGATTGTCCCTCAGTGTATATATCTTTGCATGTGTTTGAATAAATTGTCTGATGTTTTTACCCTACTCTGATGTCCTGACAAGTGACTGAGTGGGGGGGCTAAGGGGTCTGGCCAAGCCCAACCCCTGAAAAACAACCCCACACCATAATCCCCCCTTCACCAAATGATTTGGACCAGTGAACAAAGCAAGGTCCATAAAGACATGAATGAGCAAGTTTGGGGTGGAGGAACTTAAATGGACTGCACAGAGTACTGACCTCAACCCGATAGAACACCTTTGGGATGAATTAGAGCGGAGACTGCGAGCCAGGCCTTCTCGTCCAACATCAGTGCCTGACCTCACAAATGCTCTTCTGGAAGAATAGTCAAACATTCCCATAGACACCCTCCTAAACCTTGTGGACGGTCTTCCCAGAAGAGTTGAAGCTGTTATAGCTGCAAAGGGCGGAGCCAACTCAATATTGAACCCTCCGGACTAAGACTGGGATGTCATTAAAGTTCATGTGTGTGTAAAGGCAGGCGTCCCAATACTTTTGGGAGTATAGTATATATGAGTAATGAAAGGAGCCCCCTATGGGGTCAGTTATGTTTTCTTAGTGGTGATCATTAATGATACGTTGTAGTGCGGGGGATGGGATCACGTGGACTTGTTTGCTCGTCTGAGTTCATTAAACTTTGCTGTTTATTTAACATTTCACAATTTGGATGAGAGGAATTGTGGTCACTGCGATATCCAGGACAGAAGAGGCAGAAGAGAGAAGGACGATTCATGGCCGTGAACATGGGATCGGTTTTATTTCTGCTGATTGTATGTATTTGTTGGATGCAAACAAACACAGCGTATAACTGTACCGCCTGTGAGAAAAGGAAATGCCCCCAATATGTTACCCCTTGTGGGGGGCACAGAGCTATCGATCCGTGTGGGTGCTGCGAGCATTGTGCCAAGTTAAACTCTGACCCATGTGGGGGGCCAGACTGGGAGCTCGGCTACTGCGACCGGGGCCTAAGGTGTGCCAACATCACCGGGACCGAGCTGGTGGAGATCCCCAATACCGGGATATGTAAACGTAAGTCCATGTAATATTATACAACATGTGTCCCGGGAAAGAGGGTCATCCCAAACCACAACATTCATAAAACACGTTTCCCAGTGCGGGTGGCAGGAGAAAGGTAGAGGGGGAGGAGGGGTACAGCAGTGGCAGTGTTGGGTGGCTGAAGGACAACTATATACCCAACCTTTAACCCAACCTCCCAACTATATACCCAACCTATAACCCTCCCTCCCAACTATATACCCAACCTATATCCCTCCCTCCCAACTATATACCCAACCTATAACCCTCCCTCCCAACTATATACCCAACCTATAACCCTCCCTCCCAACTATATACCCAACCTATAACCCTCCCTCCCAACTATATACCCAACCTATAACTCTCCCTCCCAACTATACACCCATCCTATAACCCTACCTCCCAACTATATACCTATCCTATAACCCTCCCTCCCTCCCAACTATATACCCAACCTATAACCCTCCCTCCCAACTATATACCCAACCTATATCCCTCCCTCCCAACTATATACCCAACCTATAACCCTCCCTCCCAACTATATACCCAACCTATAACCCTCCCTCCCAACTATATACCCAACCTATAACTCTCCCTCCCAACTATACACCCAACCTATAACTCTCCCTCCCAACTATACACCCAACCTATAACCCTCCCTCCCAACTATATACCCAACCTATAACCCTCCCTCCCAACTATATACCCAACCTATAACCCTCCCTCCCAACTATATACCCAACCTATAACACTTCCTCCCAACTATATACCCAACCTATAACCCTCCCTCCCAACCATACACCCAACCTATAACCCTCCCTCCCAACTATATACTCAGCCTATAACCCAACCTCCCAACTATATACCCAACCTATAACCCTCCCTCACTCCCTCCCAACTATATACCTATCCTATAACCCTCCCTCCCTCCCAACTATATACACAACCTATAACTCTCCCTCCCAACTATACACCCAACCTATATACTCTCCCTCCCAACTATACACCCAACCTATAACCCTCCCTCCCAACTATATACCCAACCTATAACCCTCCCTCCCAACTATATACCCAACCTATAACCCTCCCGTCCCAACTATATACCCAACCTATAACACTCCCTCCCAACTATATACCCAACCTATAACCCTCCCTCCCAACTATATACCCAACCTATAACCCTCCCTCCCAACCATACACCCAACCTATAACCCTCCCTCCCAACTATATACTCAGCCTATAACCCAACCTCCCAACTATATACCCAACCTATAACCCTCCCTCACTCCCTCCCAACTATATACCTATCCTATAACCCTCCCTCCCTCCCAACTATATACACAACCTATAACTCTCCCTCCCAACTATACACCCAACCTATAACTCTCCCTCCCAACTATACACCCAACCTATAACCCTACCTCCCAACTATATACCCAACCTATAACCCTCCCTCCCAACTATATACCCAACTATAACTCTCCCTCCCAACCATACACCTAACCTATAACCCTCCCTCCCAACTATATACTCAGCCTATAACCCAACCTCCCAACTATATACCCAACCTATAACTCTCCCTCCCAACTATACACCCAACATATACCCTCCCTCCCAACTATATACCCAACCTATAACCCTCCCTCCCAACTATACACCCAACCTATAACCCTACCTCCAACTATATACCCAACCTATAACCCTACCTCCCAACTATACACCCAACCTATAACCCTCCCTCCCAACTATACACCCAACCTATAACCCTCCCTCCCAACTATACACCCAACCTATAACCCTACCTCCCAACTATATACCCAACCTATAACCCTACCTCCCAACTATATACCCAACCTATAACTCTCCCTCCCAACTATACACCCATCCTATAACCCTACCTCCCAACTATATACCTATCCTATAACCCTCCCTCCCTCCCAACTATATACCCAACCTATAACTCTCCCTCCCAACTATACACCCAACCTATAACTCTCCCTCCCAACTATACACCCAACCTATAACCCTCCCTCCCAACTATATACCCAACCTATAACCCTCCCTCCCAACTATATACCCAACCTATAACCCTCCCTCCCAACTATACCCAACCTATAACACTCCCTCCCAACTATATACCCAACCTATAACCCTCCCTCCCAACCATACACCCAACCTATAACCCTCCCTCCCAACTATATACTCAGCCTATAACCCAACCTCCCAACTATATACCCAACCTATAACTCTCCCTCCCAACTATACACCCAACCTATAACCCTCCCTCCCAACTATATACCCAACCTATAACCCTCCCTCCCAACTATATACCCAACCTATAACCCTCCCTCCCAACTATATACCCAACCTATAACACTCCCTCCCAACTATATACCCAACCTATAACCCTCCCTCCCAACTATATACCCAACCTATAACCCTCCCTCCCAACCATACACCCAACCTATAACCCTCCCTCCCAACTATATACTCAGCCTATAACCCAACCTCCCAACTATATACCCAACCTATAACCCTCCCTCACTCCCTCCCAACTATATACCTATCCTATAACCCTCCCTCCCAACTATATACACAACCTATAACTCTCCCTCCCAACTATACACCCAACCTATAACTCTCCCTCCCAACTATACACCCAACCTATAACCCTACCTCCCAACTATATACCCAACCTATAACTCTCCCTCCCAACTATACACCTAACATATAACCCTCCCTCCCAACTATATACTCATCCTATAACCCTCCCTCCCAACTATATACCCAACCTATAACCCTCCCTCCCAACTATACACCCAACCTATAACCCTCCCTCCCAACTATACACCCAACCTATAACCCTACCTCCCAACTATATACCCAACCTATAACCCTACCTCCCAACTATATACCCAACCTATAACTCTCCCTCCCAACTATACACCCAACCTATAACCCTCCCTCCCAACTATATACCCAACCTATAACCCTCCCTCCCAACCATACATCTAACCTATAACCCTACCTCCCAACTATATACCCAACCTATAACCCAACCTCCCAACTATATACCCAACCTATAACACTCCCTCCCAACTATATACCCAACCTATAACCCTCCCTCCCAACTATACACCCAACCTATAACCCTCCCTCCCAACTATACACCCAACCTATAACCCTCCCTCCCAACTATACACCAAACCTATAACCCTCCCTCCCAACTATATTCCCAACCTATAACTCTCCCTCCCAACTATACCCAACCTATAACCCTCCCTCCCAACTATACACCCAACCTATAACCCTCCCTCCCAACTATACACCCAACCTATAACCCTACCTCCCAACTATATACCCAACCTATAACCCTACCTCCCAACTATATACCCAACCTATAACTCTCCCTCCCAACTATACACCCAACCTATAACCCTCCCTCCCAACTATATACCCAACCTATAACCCTCCCTCCCAACCATACACCTAACCTATAACCCTCCCTCCCAACTATATGCTCATCCTATAACCCTCCCTCCCAACTATACACCCAACCTATAACCCTCCCTCCCAACTATATACCCAACCTATAACCCTCTCTCCCAACTATATACCCAACCTATAACCCTCCCTCCCAACTATATACCCATCCTATAACCCTCCCTCCCAACTATATACCCAACCTATAACCCTCCCTCCGAACTATATACCCAACCTATAACCCTCCCTCCCAACTATATACCCAACCTATAACCCAACCTCCCAACTATATACCCAACCTATAACCCTCCCTCCCAACTATACACCCAACCTATAACCCTCCCTCCCAACTATATA